>BCLH01000902.1:36271-62573 GCA_001602315.1 Zoysia pacifica
GAAAAGGTGAGATTTTTGGCCGTTACAGTGACTGCTCCCACCGACTATTCGGTGACTTGTCTTCTCGTAGACCAGAGAAACACCCTCTCTGGAATCCATTCCATGTGACACCGAACTATCGATGAATACCTTCACCGGACTGTTCGATGACCTTCTCTTTTGGACTTACAGAGACACGTCTTCTAGACTTCAGCTTCTGGCTTATCGGACTGTCCGGTCACTGCACCACCGAACTATCCGATGACTACTCCACCTCGACTCCAGAGAGCATCTCTCTCTGGACTGGCTCCTCCAGGGCTCACCAGATTGTCTGGTGAGCTCACCGAACTGTCCAGTGACTGCATCTTCAGCTGAACTTGAGCTCGGTCTTTAGCTTCGCTTCCTCTGCCATCTTTAGTGCTTTCTGAGATAACTAAGGAGAATTCATGCACTTTTAACACTTGTATGACAGGAGACGAATGACTTGACCTCCCATAATAGTACCAGCGTTCCTATGGACTCTCTAGCTAGCCATTAGCCTTGATTCTCCAACGCTCGGAACTCTTATTTTTGGGATCGTCCTTTATCATCTATCGAGGAAACACGTCATATTATAGAGATTAGTGGGATGGAACCTACAATCACAACCGTTACCTATGGTGTTCATTCAATCATCAAAATCAATTCATGCCTTTTAGAAGGTCATGAAGCTTACAACCGGCGGCTGCGGCGGCTGCTGCTCAGGCCCACCCGAGTGGGGTAAGGGGCTAGGGCAAGGCCGACAGCGGCAGCTGCTGCTCGAGCATGCACGGGCGGGATGAGGTCGGCAGCACTGGCGTTGCGCACAGGGACGAGGGGTTAGAGGTGGTGGCTGGTCGGGCTCGTGCGGGTGGGACGAGGCGGCGACGGCAGTGGCAAGCATGTGCGCGGCTCGGCAACAGCGACGGGCCTAGACGGCTCAGGTGTGTGCTGCGACGATGGCTCGTGCGGGCGCTGCATATATGTGACGGCGTCGGCTCTCACGGGCGTGGTGCGATGAAGAGCCTCGATGGCTCCCGCAGCTTGTGCGGGGGCGGCGGCGACTTGTGCTAGCATGGGGGTGGCAAGTGGGTGCACGCTAGGCACATCGAAGAGGCTGAAAAACACGGGCATGACCAATTCAACACGACGTCTGCGTTACGGAATCATGGCCGGTGATGAGCGCACAGACATTGCGACCTCGTCACTCCTCCTGTTCCAGTCGCCTCATGCGCCTGAAACCTCTGTGAAGCTACACATGCAAGTGAGATGCTTCAGCAAGCTACATGTTCACGATGACTGCACATTCAAACTTTAGATGAAATGGACCAAAAATTTAGATGAATTCACTGTCAACATTTCATCAAAGTTGTGGTCAAATTTTAAAACAGGTCTGTTTTTGCAAAGGGTATGTATGTCTTTTTCTATGGCATTTGACACCGTTAAGTCCTTCTAACGGAATAGGACTGACTTGTAGCTTTAGATTTGAAAAAGAGGACCGATTTTGCAAAGTTGGAAAAAATGGACCATTTTTAGAATTGAAGTTGAAAACAGAGCTGGTTTTGCAATTGCCCCTTATGGAAATTGACTACTCAGCACATTGAGGGTGTAATAGCTATCAACCATAATTACTAAAAGGGAAAATTGTCTCAATGCCTCAGCCTTTGAACCAAACCAACTGCTTGCCCCTGTAAAAATAATGTTTGTCCTGTTGCCCTTGGAATTTGAAAATGAATATTCCGTGTGCCCTTGTTTTCACGTTTCGTTTCATCCTGTCATGTTTTTATTTTTTTTTTAAAAAAATGGAAAGACAAAAGTACTCTCGCTCCTTATCCCACTGAAGTATCACTCGGCTTGCTTGTTTTCCTCTCGCATGACATTGTTTTTTTTCATCCAACCCTAACTTTTCCCATGTGATGTTGCGGCGGCAGTTGGCTAGGGGCGGCCCGGCGGCGCCTCACGTGTGGCACTTCATGTGGGGCGCGGCCCAGTAGCGGCGGTGCATCGTAGGGGCAGGCCCGATGGCGGAGCCCTAGTAGAGTCTGTTGGCGCCACGGGTGGGGCGGCCCGACTAGTCAATGGGTTGCACAGGCAGGCCCGGCCCAGTGACAGAGCCCTTGCAGATCTACGAGGCGCCACGGGTGGGGTGGCTAGGCATGTCGTGGACTCCAACAGCAAGGAGGCGCGCAACAAGGAGGTGAGCACATCTGAGCAAGAATTCGAGCACGATAGTTTCCAAGGAGGCGTCATGGATGTAAGTACAAAGACCAGGTACTGACTTCACCACATCGTCTCATTTGTTAGCCTTGTTCTGTGATGGATGTGCTGGAGTGGCTTCAATTAAGTTGATGCAATTGTGTTTGGTCATATTCTATAGGATATCTCGTTGTTCATTCAGAATAGTTGTTAAAGCAAAGGCATTCTTTAGCTTGCCAGATGGAAAGCCAAAGATGTATTGCAAGGTTAAGACTTTTACTTTAAATGTGGAGAGGTCTGGGTACTCATTGTCAAGCTAGTATAATGCATCAGAAAAAGGTTGAGTGGGGTTCAAAATAGTTAGTGGAGTTCTACCACGTAATTAACCCAGTGAGTCTTGTTTACATTTAGGAACCCGTTACATTTATTGTTTCATTTAAAACTGAAGCTATATCATATGTTTACATTTGTTGTTTACTTGTTGCAGTTCTAAACAGGTGAGAACGCCACCATCAAGGAGGGGCAGAGGAAGGGGAAGAGGTCGAGGAAGAGGCAGAGGAGGGCTTTCTTACTGATTTGCTCCCTCAACCTGATTGATGATGGGGAAACGCGGTCGTGGGCGACGCGCCTCCACGTCAAAAGATACAAATTTAAATTTAATTTAAATTTCAAATATACAAGAAAATAAATTTCAGGTTTGCGAGTTTATACTTCCATAATTCTTACATTCATATAAAAATTATGTTAATTACATCTCCGAAGAGAAAACTCCTGATTAAGAGTTCTAAAATAAAAGAAAATTACATGATGATCGCATCATATTACTATTATAAAACTAGAAAATAAAAATAAATATTCAATCTTATCGTCTTGGGTGAATGCTTAATGATGAACTTGATTTGACATACTTCATGTGCAAATATGATGCATGACTTTCTTTGAGATTTGTGCATATTATGCTTTTTTTAATATGCAAATATAAGCCTATTATTTGGGCGTTGGGATATCGCTAAGCTATTTTGACATTTGTTCACTTAGCAAACATTTTGACGTATGCTTATGGCATAGCATTTAGTTAAATATGACCTAAATATGCAAGGCCGAATCATTACATTCTATTTTTTATTTGACATATTTATTGTCTTATCCATGACACATGTTTGCATATAAACACATTTTTTTTTATCTTGGTTCAAACGACATACGTGAGGATGCCGAGGGATTTATTTGATCTTGGAAGATCAGAGCCTCTGTTCACTACAAGAAATCCTTTATTCCGTGACATTTAAGTTTCGTCATAGATCACTGAAAACACGTCATAAAGCAATATCTATGACGTTTTTACATTTCGTAATGTATTGAGCGTCACAGATTAATCCGAATGATGTTTTTAGTAAATGGTCACAGATCAACTTAATTTATGATGTTTCTTAACTGTCATAGAATTGACTCAAGCCCGCTCAGCCCAACCCAAGCCCGAAGTTAGTACGAATAAAAAATGTCACAGATTGAATAGCCACATCAGCACTTTTTATAGTCAGTTCACCCTATTTCAGTCCAAACAATATATAAACAAGTGAGCAGCCTATCTCATCACACAAATAAACTAATATGCCCCAAGTCATTAACAACTCAATCAGATGTTACATGTTAACAAACACATTTAATATCAAAGTCAGGTACAAATTATAGCAAACAAGAGGTCCTATTTCATCACAAATCCGAATAGTAATAAAGGCACATCCTTCTACTTTCACTTCTTTTCTTTGGTATATAAACCATCATAGTTGCAATTTTCTATCCAGCAAAAAAACATACTCGATTAACACAAGAAGCCATACATGCAGCACAGCAGCAGAGCTAACAATGATCATCAGTACTAATTTTCACCTTTAGCACAGAACCAGCAAAACAAAATATATAAGAGCTATCAATTTACTACATGAGAGAGAGAGAGAGATGCGCCAGGGCAGTGGAGCCGGTGCAACAAGCTCACATCCTTGGACTTGCAAAATTGATTGAGAAATCAAAAGAGCACCACCTGCTAGCATCTGCAGGAAAGGATGAATGTAGAAGAAACAAAATATTGGGATGCTGCTCAAGTAAATGAGAAGAAATCTGAAAGATCCGCATTCCCCCACCTTGGATCTGCATTCCCCAACCACGGATTCGCCCTCCCCCACCCCAGGTCTGAACTCAGCCATTGGAGCCCTGTACGCGAGGGAGGGAGGGGCCCTGCACGCGTGAGGGAGGGAGCTGCGCTGCGAGCGAGGGTGGGACTCCGGCATCTGGTGTGTGAGGCGGGACTCCGGCGGCTGGCGTGCAAGGGTGGGCATCGCTCCTGAAGAAATGGTGGCTTCGGTCTACGCGTGGAAGTTGTTGGAAGGATTAATTTGATACATGTCATTATAATTTTATAAAATTTGAAATATGTCATTCAGGTCTATGTGTCATTTACTTGCATGGTCTCATCTGTCATTGACACATCGATGATATATTTTAAAGTTCGCAAAATTGTAATGGCATGAATATATATGGGTTTGCAGGAGTTTCAAGAATTTTAGAAATGTTTCCAAATTGAATTACATGTTCCTCACTAAGCTTAGGAAGATTTTTTTTAAAAAATATTATAATACTGAAGTATCTGTACTAATTTCCAAAAGAAAAAATAAGGAAGGTTTTTCCATTCGATAGATCCATAGAAAACTAAAGAAAATCTAATTAAAGCCACATTTATGGTACTGCCAATTATAGTATATTTTTCATTACTTTGTTAAACATGATATCAAATATGTGATGATTTTATTCAATTTATGACGGTTATCAAGTTTGGTCATAGAAATTGGGCCCAAATTGGGGCTTGCCAGTCCGTGACGGAAAATTGTAAGTCGTCATAGATGATTGCCCATCCATGACGTTTTCGATAATACCTGATTTTTTGTAGTATGGTGCCTGACCAAACACATGCACGGAGCACGATAGCGGCTGCACTTCTATGCATGTGTGGCATGAAATATGACACATTTAATTATTTGATTTTCTTAAGCTGGGTTAGGACTATTCATATGCACTATGTGATTTTGGGGCATAGACATGCAGTAGGGTTCAACATGCACATATGCGTATGGTATGTGATTAGCAAGGCGGCATCTAGCTTGACGTTGTGATTTATTTAAATACAACTTGGCCGGAGTTTTCGACGACAAAAGTCATTTTTCCTTGCCCAGAATTATGTGTGATCCCTTGATTTATGATAATAATAATCACTCTGTGGACGCTCAAATATATGGCCCGCCAAGACTACATTTTGTTGATCTATAATATACTAACAGATTGATGCTAATAATATGTGTCTAGCGTATATGCTGCTATGTATGAATGCGTTATATGTGCAATCTGGACTGATGATTATTTTTCCTTAATTTTCAATCAACTAACGTGTATAGCTGTTTAGGATACACTCCAGCATGATGTGGGAGTGCAGGAAGACCATGGGCATTATGCAAGGAAATTTGTTTTATCAATATTTTGACAGTGCTCATAAAAGAATGTTGTGGAGATTAAAATATGAGGCTGTCGGACATGACCTTGCATGTCGGTCGTCATGATTTTGATGCCGATGCAATTCATGTTTGTGATGAACCCGCAACTATGTGCGGAGTATCTCATCACGATATACATTCCGCACCCACCATTAAGATGGTCTTTTCATCTCATTTTGATTGTATCCGAAGACAATACAACCAACGAATGAGGTCTTAAGCCTTCTCTTGCTTTGTATCCGAAGACACAGGCAACAGGAGACGAGATCAGAGAAACGGCAATGAAGGATAGCAGTGCTCGGCCCTGTTAACCACCGGCAGCTTTCTCACCTTGTAGAACTTGACGATCGGAGCAGCCTCCTTGCGATGCAGAGAGCAAGTGCTATGTAGTACGTGAGGGACCAATCCGGCAGCCTAGCAGCAAGTCTTATGTGCATGCGTCTATGCTTTGCGGTAGGGGGTTCTAGGGAGCGAGAGCGCTTCACGGCAGCCTGGCGGCAGGATGTATCTGGGAGCGAGAGCGCTTCACGGCAGCCTGGCGGCAGGATGTATCTGGGAGCGCGGGGATTCTGCCGTGACCCTAGCCAAGTATTTATAGAGCGCTTCACGGCAGCCTGGCGGCAGGATGTATCTGGGAGCGCGGGGATTCTGCCGTGACCCTAGCCAAGTATTTATAGAAACGAAGGTCATTAGCAGTTGTTTCGGGAGCGAGTCCGCGCCGCGCGCCCACTACCGCATCTCGCACACGTCGAGCGGTTTGGCCGAGCGAGTGACGTCGTGCGTCAGTTGTCCTAGGTGTTGACACCCAAAAATCACAGGACCATCGGAGTATCCGACACATTGTCGGAGTATCCAGTGAGCCCTCTCGGATTTCCGAAATTACACAATGAAACCTTCGACATCTTACCGGAGACTCCGGTCACTAGAGTGTCTGGAACTTTACCGAAAACTCCGATAATACTGATTTAAAAAAGTTTCCAGTTGATTGATTCTAATTTCTTTCCTAACTCATGGGATTAGTTGCTCTGCGGGATAAAAACATCCCTCCTCTATAAAACAGAGGCCCATAGCCGGTTGAGGATCATCTCAATCGATCAAATCATTTTGTCTTTATATTTTTGTTCTTCTGCAAACTCTAATCCCCCTCGTGTTGTTGTTCCTTCGTCTCGGTGACGTTTGAAGACGATCCGGCTGGCTTGACTGAGTCCGGTCATCCCTAAGACGATCCTTCTCCGATGGAATCCCTCCCGAGGCAGAGTTGTCTAGGTGCTGCCCCAAACCCGACGTTGAAAAAATGTCGGCATTCTCGCACATGGACGTGCGAGCGGTGTGTTGACTCGGACCCGATTTCTGCGTCAACACACTTTTTGATGACTCCGCTGGGGACGAGTGATTTAGGTTGCACAAACCGAATCATCGTTTCCACCATGACCTCCGAGATCTCCACGATGAACATCGTCACGACATCCTTAGAGGAGTTGCTCGAAGAGGCGCGCAAGGTGTTTCTGAAACGCCAGAGGGCCTCCGAAGAGGCGTGCAAGGTGCGCAAGGAGCAGAAGCTGCAAGAGTACTCGACGTGTTTCAAGAAGAACCGTCAAGGCGCGATCTCACAAGTGAAAGAGCCCATTTTTCTGGCCGTCGACGACGACGCGGCCATGGGTGCTGCCAATGTAAGGACATCTTCGTATCTTCCCATTACTTTTAAAGACCTTTCATATTATTTTGTCGATATGAAAAAGTTCTTGACAAACGATATGTAATACATGATCCAAGAAAACTTGTTTAAGTGTAAAAATGTTAGTATTGCATCATCTTATGTTGCGCATGTAGGTTCTATTACTAATGCATCGACGCCTACAACGTCTAAGTGTAGAACAACCTCTGTATGACATGCCGTTGAACTCGTTTATTGAGCAAACTAGTTTTTCGTCTCATGCGCAAACTAGTGCTTTGATAGTGTCTCTCGCTAACATAGAGCTAATTACTAGCATCCCTAATCCGACCACTAAGCGATTGAATGAATTGACTAATTTTGTTTATCTTTACTGTACTGTCGCATATAGCACACCACCTATCCCACCTAGCAGTACGGGTATCGCTTATGGTCTCATTCCTAATGAATTGTTTAGCACCACGAAAAACAAGTACACATCCCTTACCACTGGGCACATCCACTAAGCCACCCATAGCAAATATAGGGGAGTATATAGCTCACATTAAGGAGGACTTAAACAAATAATTTCATGAGACACTAGGGGTATACCTCAAGGGAAGAGACCGGATTTATCAAAAACCGTACCCTACATACTTTGATTCAGTCCCATATCCCGTTGGATAGCGTGTTCTCGACTTCGTCAAAAGTGAAGATAGCAAAACCACTTGGGAACACGTTAGCCAATATGTAGCACAACTAGGAGAAGCGGATTTTAGTGAGGCTTTGAAAGTACAATTGTTTTCTTTATCACTAATCGGAACCGCTTTTTCGTGGTTTTCATCATTGTCCCCGAGGTCCATATACACGTGAAAGTCTTTAGAGCGCAAGTTTCATGACCACTTTTATTCCGGGGACAACGAATTGAAGTTGTTACACATGACATCGGTTCGACAAGGGAAAGAGGAATCCGTCGTTGATTATCTTCAGCGATTTAGAGATATTAAGAACCAATGCTTTAATTTAACAATTTCTGAAAAAGTTTGAGCTAGCTTTTAGTGGTTTACAGTCACATCTTAGAGAAAAGTTGAAGGGATATGATTTTCTTACACTCACCTACCTCCAACAAAGGGCTTCGGCTCAAAAAGCCGAAACAAAGAAACAAAACATGACTACAAGACTCGCCGTAGCGTGCATGTTGTGAAATGTGATTCGGATAGCTCCGATGATGATTTCAATGACATCTTGGCTGTCGAGTTCGTTTGACTCTCTAAGGCCAAATCATTTGTTTGTGATTCGCTCAAACCGATTCATAATAATTGAAAAGATGATGTGAAATACACCTTTGATGTAGCCAAATGTGATAAAATATTTGATGAGCTGCACAAAGGTGGATACATTAAGATCGCATATACTTTACCTTCGGCGGATGAGATTAACCATAGTGCATATTGTAAATGGCATAACTCTTATTCTCATGCTACTAATGAATGCAAAGTTTTCTGTAGATGGATCCAATCGGCATTTAATGAAGGACGATTGAGTCTCTTCCTGTCAACACTCTAGAGCTCAACCTCAAAGTGTTGATACAACCAAAGGAAAGAACGTGATCATCGGGGATGAGATGCCCGTTTCTCCAAGTGAGAAGGGCGCCTCTAGGAAGGTGGTGCTCGAGAAGTCCTCTGATGGTAAAGAGTCAAAAGTCACCATCTAAAGCTTTAGACCCGGGAGCAAGCTCTACAGCCCAAGATAATAAAACCAAAAATCCTAAAGTGGGCAAGTGAAAGGTGAATCAAAGCAAAGCTACGGATCAGAAGATAGGGCCTAAAAAAGCCTTCGACCGGTTCATGGCTAAGTACAAGAATCAAAATACCGATTTAAATAATCGATGTATGAAGCAATCAAGATCACCATCTAAGGGAGACAGCCCACCTAAAAAGGAGATGAGGCCAACTGTGAATGTGCACGGGCCTCCTTTTCCTCTACATGGTTTAAGAGTGCCGCCGCCGTGGTTCCATCTATGCCTTGCCCACCGTTCTCGGTGTGGCATCCATAAATGAGACCGTGGATGCCCGTGCCGCTGATGCCTATGCCACCGAGGCCCATTTCACCGATACCATACCTGCCATTTTATACGAGGTGGAACGGACCGAGAGAAGATGTCTTTACGAGCTCTCAAACCCTATTCCAGATCGGATGGATTCTCGACCGATCAAGGTTTAAGGAGGGAGCTCCACCACCGCGCCTAAGCAAGAGTGGCGCCCGAAGCAAAGTAACGAACCTGCTCCCTCCACCATTGTTCATCAAAAGAGTGCATCCAGAGGTGTCGTGAAAATCGGCACAACTGATGTCAAAATTAGGGAAATCTTTACGAGGCCGATCACTTTGGATGATTCGGTCGAAAAGACTTCCTATGACCATGAAGCTAGCAGCAGCAAGAGCTCCTACAAGTACACGCAACCGAGATGGTGTCCGCTTGGCTTTGACCCACACTCAATAGAGGAAGCTTCAAAAGTTGCGTCTCCGGAAGATGCGAGAAGAGGAGGTGGAGAAAAAGAGAGACGAGGTCTTCAATAAGATCAAATGGATAGTTTCTCAAGGTAAGCAGTGGAGGGTTAAGGAGCTCAAGACCCCTACTCCACCAGTGACAAAGGAAGTGAAGGCTACTTCGAAGCCACTTTGTTTGGCCGACGTCGTCTTGGGAGAGGACTCCACAACGCCCTCGCCCACGGGAGACATCACTATGTCCGAGTTCGACGACGACTTCTTGTACTACGAGCCTACACCGTCTCGAGAAGGTATAGACATTAACGCTATTTGCTTATCTCTTTTCGATTATTCGCTTAAAGAGGAAGAAGTCATAGCACAATTCGACTTTGTGCCGAAAAGTGCTATCTTCAAAAAGCCCGAGGAATCGGAGAACTATTTAATACTCTATGTGAGAGGTCATATTATTGGCTCACCAATTTCTCGCATGCTTGTAGACGACGGTGCTATTGTTAATCTAATGTCGTACTCTTTGTTTAAGAAGCTAGATAAGACTGATGACAAGCTTATCGGAACCAACATGACTTTGAACAGTGAGACAGTAGGAGACTCTATCGAGGCTAAAGGGGTCGCTTCTATGGAACTCACCGTTGGGAGCAAGATTATGACAACCGCTTTCTTTGTTGCCGATGTGCACAGTATTTATAGCTTGATCTTAGGGCATGATTGGATTTATACCAATAGATGAGTTCATTCTACTTTACACCAATTCTTGATACAATGAATTGGTGATGGTATAGAGGTTGTTAATGCGGATGCATCGACTTGTGTTGCTATGACCGAATCATCTTCTTTGCCACATGACACCATCAAGTGCTTGACCAGTTTATATTTGACAGATTATGAATTTCTTAACGTGACTAAAGATGGTTTTGTACCGGTCAATGTAAAGCCGATGGAGAATCGACTCAACCATATAATATGAGTCAATGGATTCTAATCTTGATTGGTTGCAAAAGGGAGTGGAACACTATCGATCCAATACGAGCGATATATGCGAAGCTACCGAGTAAATAAAAGATATGAATAAGTTAAGACAATGATTCACATCGATCGATCCTCTTGACGAGGTGAACCTTAGCAGCGATGATAATCTGAGACCAATTTATAAAAATAAAAATCTGAAAGCAAATTATAAAGTTAAGTTAATCGGTTTACTAAAAGAATATTAGACTGTTTTACATGGTCCTATAATGAAATGCTCGGATTGAGCCGCGACCTAGTTAAGCATCGGCTTACAATAAAATTTGGTTTTAGACCTTTTAAGCAACCGATGAGGAGGTTTAACCCGAATATACATGATCAGATTAAAGAGAAAATTAATCGATTACTTGATACAAAATTTATAATACTTTACAGGTATGTGGAGTGGATCTCTAACATCATGCCGTGGAAAAGAACACCGGTAAGATTAGAGTTTGCAATGAATTTAGAATATTTGAATAAAGCCACTCCAAAAGATGAGTATCTTATGCCCATAGCCGATATATTAATTAATGATGCTTCTGACCATAGAGTTATTAGCTTTCTTGATAGTAATGCGGGATATAACTAGATCTTCATGGCCGAAGAAGATATGTCTAAAACTACTTTTAGATGTCTCAGTTTTGTAGAATTGTTTAAGTGGGTTATCATGACTTTTAGGTTAAAGAATGCGCGTGCCACATATCAAAGAGCCATGAACTTTATTTTTCATGATTTGCTTGATTTTATTATGGAGATTTAAATAGATGATGTGGTGATCAAATTGGCCGCGTTGGATTCTCAATTGACCGATTTGCAACTTCCCTTGGACCGAATGCGTTGTTTCGGTTTGAAAATAAATCCGCTCAAATGTGCTTTTAGTGTATCGATCGGAAAGTTTTTAACCTTCATAATTCATTAAAAAAAGGCATAGAGGTAGATCCTAAGAAGATATAAGCAATTTGAAACATGCAAGGGTCTACATGTAAAAGAGAGTTACAAAGCTTATTAAGAAAAGTGAATTTTTTAAGGCGATTCATTTCCAACTTGTCGGGAAAGATTAATGCATTTACTTCTATTTTTTAGTTAAAGAATGAAACCGAATTTACTTGAGACAAAACAGCAAGAAGCTTTTGAGAAGATTAAAAAGTACTTGTCTTCGCCACCGGTGCTTAGGACGCCTAAGAGAAGAGCCCCTTTCCGTGTTTACGTAGCGGCGGAAGATGATGTGGTTAGTGCTGTTTTGACACAAAAAGCTGAAGGAAAGGAGTACGTGATCACCTACGTGAGCCGATGATTGGTGGATGCGGAAACAAGTTTCATCGAAAAATTATGCTTTTATTTGTATCATGCTTGCACCAAGTTAAAACATTATTTGCTATCTAGTACTTATGTGGTTGCTTATCAAACCGATATTATTAAACATATGTTGCATAGACTGATTTCTAGTGGTAAGCTTGATAAATGAGCTTATATATTAATTGAATATGATTTGGCTTTTTAATCGTTAAAATCCATAAAAGACCAAATTATTGCTAATTTTGTTGTTGAACATCAGATTGATTTAGAGCATGATCTAGATATGGCTTATATTACTTTTACCCCTTGGAAGTTATATTTTGATGGATCGGTTTGTAAAGAAGGTCAAGGTGTTGGTGTGGTTTTAGTATCTCTCCGTGATGCACACTTTGAATTCTCAAACCGATTAGAGTATAATTGCACCAATAACTAAACCGAATATGAAGCATTGTTGTTCGGTTTAGAGATTTTGGAGTCTATGGGGGTTAAGCATGTAGAGACTTTCGATGATTCATTGTTAGTAGTGCAACAAATTTTTGTAAATTTTTAATGCTTAGACGAATCATTAAATGCCATCTTAAATAAGTGCCTAAACATCAGTAAAAGAATGGATGAATTCAACGTATATCATGTGCCTAGACTAAAAAACAGTGAAGCCAATGATTTAGCTCAACAAGCATCGGGTTACAATGTTAGTAAAGGTAGATTTTCAACCAATAAAAAACCGATGCTTGAGGTGTTAGAATTAGACCGTTCGGATACTAACACGTTAAACCGTGATAGTACCGAATCACTTGATTGGAGGTCACCCATAATTTCATACATTCATAGCCCAACCCAAAGGGCAGATAGGAAATTTCGGCATATGGCTTTTAAGTATACTTTGATCGATGGTGACTTATATCGCCGAACGGGAATGATTTGCTTTTGAAATGTTTGGGTGATGACGAGGCTAGAGTAGCTATGGAGGAAGTTTATGAGAACATTTGTGGTACGCATCAATCGGCTCTAAAAATGAAATGGTTGTTAAAAAGGCCGAATTTTATTGGTCAACTATGATTGCCGATTGCTATTGCTACTACAAAGGATGCGAAAAGTGCCAAAAATTTAGAAACATTCAATTGACACCCGCAGCCATGATGAACCTCATCATAAAACCATGAGCATTTCGAGGATGGGGATTAGACTACATAGAGCAAATACATCCTTTATCTTTGAAGGGGCATCATTTCGTGTTGATCGCGACGGATTAATTTACCAAATGAACCGAAGCGGTGGCTCTAAAGAACATGACGCACAAAGAGGTAATTGTGTTCTTTACCGAGCATATTATATTATATATAGATTCGTCATACTCTAAACTTTACCTATCGATCAGGGTACTTTCTTTACGTCCGGTCATGTTAAAGAGTTTGTCGAATCCTACGAAATTAAGATACTCAATTCATCTTCATATTATGCTCAGACCAATGGTCAGACCGAGTCTAGTAACAAAACGTTGATTAAACTCATTAAGAAAAATATAGAGGACCATCCCAAGAGATGGCATAAAGTGTTATCGAAAACATTGTGGGCTCATCAGATATCTAGGAATAGGGCAACTAAAGTAGCACTCTATGAACTTGTGTATGGACAAGAGACCATTTTACCCGTCGAGGTAAATCTAAGAGCTCTAAAGTTTGCCCAACAAAATGATTTATCCACCGATGAGTATAAAACTCTAATACTAGACAATATCGATGAAGTCACCGATAAACGTTTAAATGCCTTGAAAGAAATTGAGAAAGACAAGGCTCAAGTTGCTAGAGCCTATAATAAGAAGGTGAAAGTCAAAACTTTTCAGATGAACGAATTAGTTTGAAAAACTATTCTGCTCGTAGGCTCAAGAAGCAACAAGTTCGGAAGATGGTCTCCTAGTTAGAAAGGGCCATACTGGATAGTAAAAGTTATGACCGAAAAAGCATACATATTGAAAGATATTTGCGGAGAATCATTACCTAAGGCTCTTAACGGCCGATACTTGAAAAAGTATCATACAAGTGTATGGCAAGAAGCGTAAGAGAAAAGTGACCGATGTGAAGAACATCGTTGTCAAAGTTGAATCCAATGGCCGATGAGTCAAAAAAACCATCGCTTTTAGATGTTTTTGGATGCTTAAATATTTTATGGCGTAGAAATTTCATAAAAAAACAGAGGAGTATATGTTGACACCCAAAAATCACAAGGCCACCGAAGTATCCGACACGTTGCTAAAGTGTTCGGTGAGCCCTCTCGGATTGAGACACTTAACCCACCAGAATGTCTGGCACGTTGCCAGAGTGTCCAGTGAGCCCTCTCGGGTTTAGTCACTTGGCTCACCGGAGTGTTCGGCACGTTGCCGGAGTATCCGGTGAGCCCTATCGGGTTCCCAGAATTACACGACGGAACCTTCGGCATCTTACCAGAGACTTCGGTCATCGGAGTGTCTGGCATTTTACCGAAAACTCCGGTAATGCTGATTTAGGAAAGTTTTCAGCTGATTGATTTTAATTTCTTTACTAACTCGTGAGATTAGTTGTCCTGCGAGATAAGACCATCCCTTCTCTATAAAACAGAGACCCATGGTCGGTTGAGGATCATCCTAATTGATCAAATCATTTTGCCTTTACATTCTATTCTTCTCCAAAGCCTAATCCCCTTACTCGATCCTCGTGCTGTTCTTCCTTCGTCTCGACGACATTTAAAGACGATCCGGCTGGCCTGACCGAGCCTGAATAATCCTTAAGACGATCCTCCTCCGATGAGGTCCCTCCCGAGACGGAGTTGTCTAGATGCTGCGCTAAACCCGATGTTGAAAAAACGTCGACATTCTTACACACGGACGTGCGAGCGGTGTGTTGGCCCAAACCCGATTTCGGTGTCAACACTAGACATGCGTGCTTTTGAAATTGATTTAATTATTGTCTAATCAGCATTTTAAGCTGCACCAGTTATGAGGCACGCACTGGTCAACGAGTTTCAGCTAGGAGATTACAACTCGTGCACCAGTTAGTGTAGGAATTCCGCATGGGCTCGTAGAGATTAAACGGGCACAACACTTTTGGGCTTTGCTTACATGGGCTAATCCAGTGATTAAGGGGAAAAACTCATTAGTTTCCATCCACATTTGTATACAGCGGCGTATATATATATATTACTAGTCCGAGTGCGCGTGCTACGCTACAGACAGAGCAAGTGATACAATCCCTTTCTGATACGGCAAGACAATAAGATGCATTCTCATGAAAAACAATGTGATATAATTTCGCTACGATATAAACATGACAAATTGTATAATTACATGATAAGTTGCAAGAAAAACAAATATACTTAATGAAAGTATGTACTTAATATAAAAACTGACCAGTATAGAAAGAATCATGGAAGGAACAGTTAATCACCATCCTCCTCCGTAGGCTTCGAAGTGCCCTTCTTGGGGACCTTTCTCGTGCGAACAGTTTTTCTTCTAAACTTGACGGAATGCTTCATTTTCTGGTTGTCCGTGAACTGCAAGAGCAGACACGGCTTCCCACACCTAAGAATAGAGAGCCATATGAAGGAGCTGCATAATATACATTTGACAGATTAACGGAATTTTTCGAACTGGGATAACTCCCTTTCCATTGTACGCAATAACGGAAACAATCCACTTGGGGCAGGTCCAAGAGCCAAGACACATCCGAGATACAAAAGGAAAGGTAAACTAATTCGACTTTGTTACATCCGGAAGAAAGACCACAAGAGACCTAAGGAAAAGCAAGAACCCAACAAGAGCACCTTAGAATCACCTGCAGCTCCTGGCCGTCATCCTCCTGTTGTTTCTCTTCCTCCTTGCTGTGGGGTTGCTATACATGATACTCCTGTATAAAGATGTGCAGTTAAATGCACGCCTCATCTCACATAGACCGAATAACAAGAAAGTGTCTTTTTGTAGAACTTGATTATAACATAGCATTAATCATCATGTATCCAAAGTGACAACATAGCTCAATTATCAACAAAGACAGAAACAGGTCAATCGAATCTACAAGAACTTTGCACTTGACAATAATGTACTAATCTCATAATGAATTTTAGTGAACTTATGTACTTGCAAAGAGACACAAGATCAGGCATCGAAAATATTGAAATCATATAATTAATTCTGAACCTCAATATAATTACAAAGAGGCAAATGATCAGTCAGCTGATATGAGTCTGCTCACAATGATACGCATATGAGAAATCGATTATAGGAAGGTCACAAATTACAGTTCAAGTGAGTATAACAAAATACACTTCCAGTGGACTTTACCTAGCTCTGCCAAGAAATGAGTTGTAAACAAAAACAAATGCTGACTCAATCGAGAAAAGTGAAATTGAAGTGGGAAACTTGACCGGTCTCCTAAGAAATAGATTCACCAGTTACAATTGAAATTATTACCAGATTCTACCAATTTTAGGGGAAAAGAGACGATTTCCCAAAAGCTATTGAAACAAGAATGAGTTTTAGGATCAATATCTGATAACATAAGGCATTATTGGGCCATAGATCTTCCATTATAACCTGCCAGATGTGCTAACCTTGGAAATAAAAGCCTGC
Organism: Zoysia pacifica; assembly: GCA_001602315.1. Taxonomy (NCBI): domain Eukaryota; kingdom Viridiplantae; phylum Streptophyta; class Magnoliopsida; order Poales; family Poaceae; genus Zoysia; species Zoysia pacifica. The sequence continues at coordinate 53,067 of BCLH01000902.1, forward strand.
AGCCTAAAAAAGAGAAAAAATTTTGCTCAGCTGATAAATTTTATATCATTCCACTCACACATTCTATATTTCGTAAAACTGGATAAAAAAATAATTTGGAGACATAAAAGAATAGCACAAACTGCATCAGCACCATCACCGGTGAAGGAGCCGCTATCGCCATACCTGACCTTCACTCTATTCCAGTTGTAGAAATCTAAGAGAGAAGAATAATCCATATCATCTTTCCTATTTTCGAGAGAAAAATAATATGAAGTCTGAGAGTTGAAAAGAATATCTGGATTTCATAAACCAACTATGTCATATTCACCATCTACATCTAGCATCCACTAAGCCCTTTGTCAAGTTGATCCTAGCCTGGGCTTTGTTTGTAAGAAAACAATATTCAGAAAAGTGAGATACACACAGCATGGAAAAAAAATCTTTCCCAAGAATAAACCAAGATGGATCAATTCAGAGTAAGAACATGTTCAATAACACAGGCCAAAAATTGGATAAATCAAGCATTCCTCCACTAAGCTACCAAAAGGAAGAAAATTATCCAAAAGAATCCCAAAATACAACAACATTTTAGCAGCATTGCTTGCTTCTTGCTGGCTTTCCTGTCTCATCAACCAGGAGCAGAACTGCCCTCATCGCTCGATCCGTCTCCAGTCACAAACTATATTTTACAGTTAGATCTTTTGATTAAAACACCTACGCGACCACACTAACCGACTGACAAATCGTCTGATCGCCGACACACTAATCAGTTATTTTTCTAGTGGCAATTATCAGTTATTAGTGTGATGGAAAAGGGCCTTTCCAGTCGGTGAATCACAATCAAGCAACATTCCATAGTTGAATTAAGGGACGCACGAATGCCTATTACAGAAAACTTGGAAGAAGAGCATCAGTAAGGCCTTGCCAGTCGGTGAATCACAATGCCTGATCCAGACGGTGAAATAGTAAGAAGAGCATCAGAAAGGCCATGTGAACGATCATGTGCGAGACTGGGAAAGTAGAGAAGATCATTTACTGTTGAGGAATGACAAGCTTTTGCACACTCAGTTTGAACTTTGAACAACTGCAAACGGGAGGATGTGAAGCAGCTCACCTGTTCAGGAACATCCCCATAGGACTCTATGGGAAGCCTGGGTCGCCATCCATCCACAGGATCAGAAATGCAGTGGAGCAAAGGAGCAGCCCTGCAACATCCACCAAACTTCAGAATGCGACACCCCGGTTGTCGTCGATCTAAAGACATTCCCCACCTCGAGTCTTAGGCCATTAGGGTTCTTACAGGGAAATCTTTGAAATTCTGTCCAACCAAATCAACGTGTTTTGATGGTGTTTTGTTTATCCTGCCAGATCTGTGCAATGGAGAAGCGAAAGAAAGCAGGCAAGTACGCAAAGAAGGTGAAGGCCAAGGTGAGGAGGAAGATAATGGCGCAGGTAGTGCACCGTTTCAACAACAAAAAAAGTAGCAGATGTTATTATCGTATAATTGTTATTGTCCAGCTTATCATGCTTTTTATTTTCAAGCAATCTATCGAATGTTATCGTCCTGCTTATCATGCTTTTTTTTTATCAAGCAATCTATCAACTCAAACGACTTAGTGGACCAGCGAGACGTCAGGCAGTAAGTTGAGATTACTCCAGGTAACTTCATCAGATTAAACAACAACTAAAAGGCTGAGGAACTCGGCCCGCACTGCCGCACGGCCCCAAAGGCGCACGACCAGTGCCTCCCGCCGTCGTGCCTGAAGGCATCCCGCGCCACAGTGACCGCGAGCTCCACGTCCTCCGCCATTGTCGCCGGGACGTCGCCTTCCCGATCACCCCAACAAACAAACAAAACAAACCCAAAAGGCTGAGTTCAGCACCAACGGTAAAGCAGTCGAAGGGGGAAGGTGAGCGGACGCACCAATGGTGGCCTCGGTTGTTAGTCCCTCAATGATTGCATCTGCAGCACATATCTTGTCGACCTTTGGCCGATCCCAACGAACTCACTCTCGACTCTTGTGGCGTGAAGATAAACAGTGCGCAACGAAGAAGCACAAGGACAAAACACACGCGAAGTGGCCGAGTGAAATGCCTCGTTACTTGGAGGAAAGTCTCTGGGTTTTATACACGCACTGCAAGCGCAGCAGTAAATTTCTACGACTACCAACTACTCTACTGTACACTACTGTACATCTTTTGACTTCGACGTCCATTGCTACACTGCGCACGTCGCCTGTCATACATCGCCGCCTGTGCTGCTACTGTGGTGTCCCATCGCGCCGTCTTATCGCCTTGAGAACCGCCGAAGAATTAGATTCGGAGCAGCAGGTTGTTATGTCTAACAATATCCCCCTAACCATGCTGCTCCTCAGTCACTTTGATCACGCCGACTCGAGACCGAGCCTCCAGAAATCGGACGCGCTCAAGTGACTTGGTGAGTGCGTCCGCGAGTTGTCGACCGGTTTCGACGAACTCGAGGACGATCTGCCCTTCCTCGACGAAGTCATGGATAAAGTGATACCTCACGTTAATGTGCTTGCTGCGGTCGTGAAGGACGGAATTCTTGCACAGGGCGATGGTGGACTTGTTGTCCACCATCAGGGTCGGTGCTTGCAGCTCTTCTCCTGAGAGCTCGCACAGCAGCCGATGGAGCCATACACCTTGACATGCAGCTGTCACCACAGCGATGTACTCCACCTCGCATGTCGAGAGAGCCACCACTCACTGCTTCTGGGCCTGCCAGCTAATGAGGTTGTGCCCCAGGTAAAACACGACGCCGATTGTGCTCTTCAGGTCGTCGGTGTCGCCGCTCATGTCATTGTCGCTGAACCTAGTTAGCTTCAGTGAACCTCCGCCGGTCCTGCTGTACTGGACTCCATAGCCTTGTGTCCCTGCGACGTAGCGTAGGATCCTCTTGACAGCGGCGAGGTGATCCTCCCTCGGATCTTGTATGAAACGGCTCACAAACCCCACGGCGAACGCAATGTCCGGCCATGTGTTCACCAGGTAACGCAGCCCACCAACGATGCTTCGGTACCAGAACACATCAACGGTCGGCGCTGTGCTCCTCTTCGACAGCTTCAGCCGATCCTCCATCGGCGTCTGTGCTGCCTTGCACTCCGAGAGGCCTGCCCTCTCCAGGAGCTTCGCCGCGTAGGCGGACTGGGAGAGCTTGATGACTCCTCTCTCCTGCATCACCTCGATCCCCAAGTAGTAGGATAGCAACCCCAGGTCGCTCATCCTGAACAGAGACGTCATCTCTTGCTTGAACATCTCGATGTCCTCCTTCTTGGCATCGGTGATGATAAGATCGTCGACGTAGACTCCGACGATCAGTGTGCTCCCCCTGGAGTGTCATGTGTAAAGCACATGCTCATGCACACACCTGGTGAAGCCAAGCTTATTCAAGCTTGCGTCCAGCTTGATGTTCCACGCTCGCGGAGCCTATCGGAGCCCGTACAGTGCCTTCTGCAGCCGGAGCACCATGTGCTCTTCACCGTTCTCAACGAAGCTCGGCGGTTGTTCTACAAACACTTCCTCAGCTAGCTCTCCGTTGAGGAATGTTGACTTCACGTCCATGTGATGGACCTGCCAGTCTTTCTCCGCCGCCAATGCCAGCATGAGTCGGACCGACTCCATCCGCGCAACCGGCGCGAATACTTCGTCAAAGTCCACTCCTTCTTGCTGCATGTACCCCTTGGCAACCAGCCTCGCTTTGTGCTTCACCAGCTTCCCATTGGCATCGCGCTTCACATTGAAGACCCACTTGAGCCCGATCGGCCGACATCGGGTCGGCGGATCCACTAGCTCCCAAGTGCGGTTCTCTTCAATTGAACGCATCTCCTCTGCCATGGCCTTCCGCCAACATGGGTCGCGTTCGGCATCTGCGAACGTGCTTGGTTCCTCGACAGTCACCGTCAGCAGTTGCTGCGCGCTGCGTTCCACCTGAGTCCCTGACCCCAGGTGTTGAGGGTCGGTGATCAAATCATTGATCGACCGATACCTCAGCGGCCCTTCGTCCTGCGCCGCATCAAGGTCGAGAGAGCGGTTGGGAGGTGGTGACACGAACCTCGGTCTCGCTGTCGACCTCCCCGACCAAGAAGACCCTGAGCTTCCTGTACTCGCGGCGTCTGAGTCGCTCTGCGGACCCTTAGACCCCGAGCCTTCACACAGACCCCAGCCCTCGGGCCTCGAGTCATGTTGGAGCCGACAGCCCATCCCTTGATGGCGCCGACTTCCGCTGCGTCGATCGCCCAACCTTTAGTCTTGCCGACTGTCGCTGCGCCGACCGCCCAACCTCTGATTGCGTCTACTACCCAGCCTGGAGCCGCTCTGCCCAGCCGGATCCAAGTTCTCCTGACTTGCTGATCTCGGGCTTCGTCGACCTCCAGCCTCGGCATCGCGTCGACCCTTAGTCACTGCTGAGTTGCGCCGACCGTCCGACCTCTGGTCGTGCCGACTGCCCAACCTTTGATCGCGCCGACTGTCAGAGTCAGATTCCTCTCGACTCGATGACCTCCATCCTTGGTCGCGCCGACTGTCAGGTCGCTTCCTGCACCGTCCTCTGGAGTCCGGGCCTTGCCCTGCTAACTCTGAGTCGCGCGGTGCGGCCGATCCAGAATCGCATCGACCCCGATCGTCCGAGCCTTCTGGCTCTCCTGACCCCGGTTCGCGCCGACCTCTGGCATCGCCGCGCTCAACTCCCTCTGAAGCTGAGCCCACCTCCTCTATCTCCGAGGAGTGTTCGAAGGAGAAGGAGCTCCGTGAGCTTGCCTCTCCTTCATCGGCACTAGTCCCTGACCAGTTCCAGTTTGCCGCCTCATCGAAGACGACATCCCGAGAGATATGCACCCTCTTCCCGACAGGGTCATATAGGCGATACGCCTTGCTCCCGGCTTCGTAGCCAATGAACACCATCTTGGTGCTCCTATCCTCCAGCTTGCCGAGGTGTGGCTTCACTATCTTCACATGCGGCACGCAGTCGAATGTCCTGAGGAAGGACACGTCTGGCTTTCTCCCGTGCCAAGCCTCAAAGGGGGTCTTCCCAGCTACGGCTTTGGTCGGCGAGCGATTGAGGCTGAACACCGCCGTGCTCACCGCCTCACCCCAGACCGCCGCCAGCATATCCTTAGCCTTCAACATGCTTTTGGCTATGCCGACGATGGTCTGGTTCTGCCTCTCCACGACTCCATTCTGCTGTGGCGAGTATGGTGCCGTGAGATGCCGCTCCACGCCCTTCTCGGTGCAGTACCGACCAAACTCCACCGAAGTGAACTCTCCACCCCGGTCGGTCCTCAGCACGCGCAGTTTCTGATCCGTCTTGGTCTCAACCCGCGCCTGGAACTCTACGATAGCTCTGGGAGCCTCGTCTTTGGTGGTGAGCAGTCGTAACCACATGTACCGACTGCAGTCATCCACCAGTAGGAGGAAGTAGCGCCGACCCCCATGAGTCGGCGGGGTGATTGGCCCACACATGTCACCGTGCACGATGTCCAGAAGACTCTCGGCACGGTACGTCGCCTTGCACGGAAACTACTGTCTCTGCTGCTTCTCGGCGAGGCAACTGTCACACAGTTCCCCGACATGCTCGATCGTGGGAAGGCCTCGCACTATATCGTGCCGAGCTAGCCTTGCCAGCGCATCGAAGCTGATGATGTGACCAAACCGCCCATGCCACAGCCACGCATCGTCACCAAACGTCGCCGCCAGGCACACCGGCTGTGTCACCTGGAGCTTGGTGGTGTAGAGACGGTTCCTCCTGCGGTTCACCTTAAGAAGCAACTGCCGCTCTCGGCCTCTGACGCGTAGGACCCCGTCTTCGAGCAATATCTGGCACCCTCGCTAGTCCAGCTGCCTGAGGCTCACAATGTTGGTCTTCAGACGTGGGATGAAGTAGACTCCGGTCAACGCGCGGTGCTCGCTACTTCGGCCTCGGAACACCACCGTGCCTTGTCCCTCAATCTTCACCACCGACCCGTCCCCGAACTTGACCGACCCCGAAATGGCGGGGTCAAGTTCTGTGAAGACCGCCTTGTTGCCCGTCATGTGGCTGCTAGCCCCTGAATCGAGGTACCAGACATCCTCGACGACGTCTTCCTCCCTTCCCAGGTGAACATGAGCCCGGACCTCGTCCAGCTCAAGTTCACAATGCTCTCCGTCCTCTAGGACATCCCCGAGAGCACAAAGTTGCGCCAGCAGCAAAGGTGACTCTTGCTCGCCTTCTTTCGCCAGGTGGGCCTTCTCCTTCCGTCCTCCGCCCTGGCGGGCGCGCCCCTGACTCCCACGATCACGACGCTTGGGCACACGGAAATCACGTGCCCAGTGCCCCTTCTTGCCACAGTTGTGGCACTCGTCGTCGGCGCATGGGGAGGGTTTGCCTCTCCTTGGCTTGCCTCTACCACGCCCGCTCCGACCGAAGGTGCATGGGCTGGCCGCCTGCTCTCTGCAGCGCTCCCTCCATTCTTCCTCCGTCAGCAGCAGCCTGCTGCTAGTACTTGCTTGCGTTGCTGCGCGGCGCGGTCTTCGACCGCCTTCAAACTTCCGGTCACGTCTTCCAACGTGAGCTCCGAGAGGTCGAGCAGAGTCTCAATCGAGAGAGCAATCTGCTCGTACTTCGCTGGCATAACCCGCAGGTACTTCCCGATAACCCATTGCTCAGCGATCTCGTCACCGAGTGCCGCTAGCTTCGCCACCAGCAAGGTGAGACACAGTGCAAAATCCTCCATGGACTCGCCATCACGGAACGTGATGTTCTCATACTCCTTCCGGAGTAGCTGCGCCTTCGCCTTCTTCGCTCGGTCCGAGCCTACGCGCATCGATGCGAGTTTCTTCCACGCCTCGGTCGCCGTCTTCGCTCTCCCCAAAGTGGAGATGAGATCGGACGTCACCACGTGGAGAATCGCCTTCAGCGCCAGCTTGTCCTCAGTGTCGTCGTAGGTCTCTGACTCAACGGCGACCCACAAGCCACGCGCCTGGAGCATCACCTTCATCATCACCGCCCAGTCGGAGTAGTTCGTGCATGTAAGCGTAGGGTAGGTGTTGGCGCCGCCGAACTTCCTCACAGTCTTGTGGACGACGACTGTGCGCGACCCGGAGCGGTTCCTTCTGCCGCGCCGCTCTTCGCGGCCACGACGCTCAGGAGAGCGCTCAGGCGTCCGCACCGGTGAACCCACTAGAGAAGTCTCCGGCGTGCCTGCCATCGCTGCTGGTGCTCAACCAAGCTCTGATACCACTTGTTAGTCCTTCGATGTTCTTGCACCTGCAGCACACATCTTGCCGACCCCTCGCCGACCCCTATGAACTCACTTCCGACCCCTGTGGCGTGAAGATGAACAGTGCGCAACGGAGAAGCATAAGGACAAAACACATGCGAAGTGGCCGAGTGAAATGCCTCGTTACTTGCTTCTTTTTTTACATGGAGGAAAGCCTCCGGGTTTTATACACGCGTTGCAAGCACAGCAGTAAATTCCTACAACTACCAACTACTCTACTGTACACTACTGTACACCTTTTGACTTCGGCGTCCACTGCCACACTGCGCACGTCGCCTGTCACACGTCGCCGCTTGTGCTGCTTCTGTGGTGTCCCATTGCGCTGTCTTATCGCCTTGGGAATCGCCAAAAGAGTAGATTCGGAGCAGCAGGGTTGTTATGTCTAACATCGGTGGCCGGGCTGACCACCAGGAGATGCCGCTCGAGGGATGGCTCCATACACCCCGCCCGATGAAGAAGCCCCAGCGGGGTATGTCGCGCGGCGCCGCAGGCATGAGATTCTGCGTCTTCGTGGCGCATGAGATTCTGCGTCTTTGTGGCGCGGCGGAGCGGATTGGAGCTGTGGCGGTGTCGACCACGGTGCCTGGTGGCTGTCGAATGATCGGCAAGTCCCCGCGGCGCGGCGAAAGTTGGAGTGGGAGAGTAGCGCGGTGTGCTGCAGGAGAACGGAGCAGCAAGAACTGGGTAGAGACCAGTCGTTCCAGTCCAGAGGCAGCAGATCCTCATCGAATCTTGGCTCGGGACGATAGGGGACGCAAGGAAATCACACGGGACCGGCTGCCTTCTTGGCGGATGGGCGAACAACGAAGCACGGGCCGTAACGTAGAGCGTGATGGGGTGGCGTACCACGCGGGGGTGGCAGCCGGAGGAGGTGGGGAAGAAGGCGGGCACAGTGACGAGGAGGCGAGACAGCGGGGCGCAGAGGCGGGAGCGGTGCCAAGGAGACGAGGCACAGGGCGGAGAGACCGAGCGGCTGACCGGGAGGGCAAGGCAGCGGCGGTGACTCCCGAGCGAAGATAAGCCTGACACCAAATATGTTTAGTACAGACTACAAATTATTCCTCCTAGTCTATATCCCGTGCTGCAGTACGGATAGAGAAAATAATACAATATACATTCAATATAGAAAAGCAATGTGACATATTCTTTATCTGATAAATAAATATAATGTGTTGTAAGTTCGATAAGATATAAGTAAGATAACATGTATTATAGAAAACATATATCATAAATAATAAACTAATAAACAACTGATAATTCATTAAAATGTATACTTTATCGAAGAATTTGGTTACCCGTGATATGAGAAAAGTAATCTAAGATATTTTCTAGCAGAACCTTTCTTGCTTGACTCAGATTAGATGCTAACAATTGAACCAAGAATTCTCTCCGAAGTGTTATTCTCCTATCATCCTGTATACAAGGAGTATAATAATAATGTAAGCCAGCATAGTCATCTTTGCATAATGATATTTTTTTTGTTAGTGTCTCCACGCCATTCACATTTTTCTAAATATTTTCTGAATCAAAAAATTTGTAAAAGTCATTAAACTCCTCTTATGTGAGCATCTCATCGCAGCCGAGATCAAATGTTATTTGCTGAGATACATAATGTATAGTTAAGAAACAAGTTGAAAGAAACATATTTATTGCAAAAAAAATCAATATATGAATAAAATAGTGATGTACCACGTCAACTATATTATATTTAGCTTCCACAGCGTCTACTAACTCTTTCATATGGGCAAAATACATAAAATGTCGAAGAAGGTATGTGGCAGGAGCTTTTGCGAAAGAAATATAGTTCAATACCGGTGTTCCGCTGTGGATGTAAAAGACCTATGAGCACAAGACAACTTGGCAGTACATAATACCCACTTTGTCTAAATTATGGTAACACTATAATTCACACCGCTGACAAACATTTGTAAAGGAGGTGATTCAGGAAATCTAAAAAGAATATTTTGGATATAAGCGTTGTCTTATTACTAAAGTGGGATAGGAACATAGAATTGACTCTTCGATATTAAAAAGAAACAATGTAAGTAAATAGTCCATATGTTTCGAGAGGCCTTCAGTATGTAGAAGAAACATAGCGATCTCATGAATATGATCATTTGGCACAGAATGAATGGGATTTGACACTTGAACAGAACTTTTCATCTCTAATAAGAGAATCTGACAATACAAAAATAAGGAAAATTCCTTCCAAAAAACTACCTTTCAGGTTCAAGTTCATACATATAGTTTA
>BCLH01000902.1:71788-84429 GCA_001602315.1 Zoysia pacifica
GCAGCCACGACTGCGCCTCGCTTCACTGCGTCACGATGAGCGCCTCACTTCCCTGTCCCACAACGAGCGCCTCTCCGCCAGGGGCCACCGCCTCCGCGCGCCACCATCTCGGCCCCATTCTTTCCCTTGCAGGAATCGGTTCGTTCCATTGGGGGCGATGGGCAGCGTGTGAAGGCAAGGCGTCGGCGGCGGTGGGCGCACCCGAGGAGGACGGCTTGAAGGAGGTGGTGGGTGCGCCTGGTGTGGCGGTGCTGAACATGCCAGATAAGGATCCGCGGTGGAAGTGGCCAGCCCTGCCTCTGCCCCATTCCATGCAGCCCCACCTCGGTCTCTTCTGCCCTGCTTTGGCGTGTCGCCTGCCCACCTGTTCCGGCCGGGCCTCGCACGCTCCCTGTCCCAAAAGGACTCCAACCCGCCAAGCCGCTGCGGTTCTAACTCAGAATGCCGCAGATCCAGCCATCCCCACACCATCACCTGCAGCCACCAAACCAAGTCGCTGCCGTCTCTCAGTATGTCGCAGATCATCGCCCTCACCTGCATTCAATCGCCGGCCACAACGCGCCTTCGCATGTTGCAACCTGCCAAGCTGCCACGCCATCCAATCACCATCATCGGCTCCTTCGGCTTCCTGTATGCGGCGCAGAGCAGGGACCCCAGCCAAGGCTGATCTCACTGTTAGAAATTGATCTCCACCATTTGGCCCAACAGCCTAATGGACCTTGACCTACGCGCCTTGATCGGGGCGCCTAGTCCAATATGGCTGGTGGGCCCTTTTTATCAGCGCCACAATAAATAGAGGTGGGAGCCGGCTGGTACGCACACCGAGATTTATCCGTACAGCCACAACCCACCAACAAACCCTAGTCCGATCTGAGAGGGGGCGCTGTGCCGATGGGAAGCTGCACCGCCGTCACCGAGAGATCGACGACGTCACCGCGACTTCTACGCCTCTGCTCTCGTAACCGACCGACGCTGCCCTAGAGCAGAAAGACTGCATCGACAAGGGGCAGATGGCCAGATCACTTTCCTCGACTCCGGCGACCGGATCCGAAGGTATTGACCACCTCCGAACCACACACAGATTTTTCTCGACACGAGACTCTCGGATCTACACTCCTAGACATGAAAAAGAATCCACATTGGTACAACTTGATGAATTGTATCAAAAAGATGCCCACTCTCAAAGGTAATAACTATGGAGAGTGGAAGAAAAAGATAGATCTAACGTTTATCTTGGCTGAAGTGGACTGGGTTCTCACCACAGCACGACCCACTGAGCCTGAACCACCAGTGAGGAAAGATGATGAGACTGATGCTGCTTGGTAGACTAGACAGAGAGATTTTGCTCTGTTAAAGTTGTCCTATGACCTTGAGCATAAGAAATGGACCACAGCCAACAAGAAGTGTATGGCTATGATAAAAAACACGATTAAGCCTGTAATTGTGGGCTCAATCTCAGAGTGTGACACCGTCACAGAGTACCTTGAAAGAATAAAGAGTCAATTTACTGGCTCTTCAAAGACATATGCTACACAAGTAATTAAGCAGCTTGTGACAGAAAGGTACTCTGGTGGTAACGGTGGCATTAAAGAGCACATACTAAAAATGAGCAACATGACATCTAAGCTCAAACCAATGGATTTAGGTCTCAAGGATGAGCTCCTTATATATATTTGATTTTTGCTTCTTTGTCAAAAGAGTTTGACACATTTGTTGTCAACTACAATATGCAACCCGAGACATGGGACTTGAAAAAGTGCATAGCTATGTGTGTGCAAGAGGAGGACAGAATTAAAGCTTCACATGGTGGTTCTATCAACTATGTGAAGGACAATGAAAGAAAGAATTTCAACAGTCACTCCTCAAAGAACAAGAGAAAAGCCCCTATCCATCAGCCTCAACAGAATAAATTTGCAGTAGACAAGGACCAGTGTCTTCACTTCAAAAAGACAGGACACTATAAGAAAGATTGTTCCTCCTATTTAAAGATGATCATGGCAAATAAAGGTGAGAACATTATTACCTTTATAAACAAATCCCTGTATGTACAATATTCGAAATCTACTTGGTGGATTGACTCTGGAGCAACTGTTCATGTTGCTAATTCCTTGTAGAGATTCCGTTTGACGAGGACTACGCAAAGAAGAGAAAGATGTATTAAAGTTGCAAATAAAGTCCAAGCTGAAGTTGAAGCTATTGGCGATCTTTTATTAGAGCTAGCTGATGGCTTTACTCTTTTACTTAGTGATGTTCTTTATGTTCCCTCTTTACAGAGGAATTTGATTATTGTTTCATGTTTGAACAATGATGGTTATGACTGTCATTTTGAAAATGGCAAGTGTGAAATAATGTTCAATAAAAAATGTGTTGGTCTTGCCATCTTACAAAATGAGCTTTATTTATTATCACTACGTGATGATGTGAATGTCATATGCGATAATGGGAACGTTGCGTGCGAGAAAGTAACTGAATCCTCGTCTATCAATGAAAACAGAAAACGAAAGAGAACTCTAGATGTGTCGTCGAAATTATGGCACTGTCGTTTAGGCCATATTTCGAGGGGGAGAATAGAAAGACTAGTTAAGAATGATATTCTTCCTCCACTAGAGTTCTTAGACTTAGAACAATGTCGAGATTGCATTAAAGAAAAATATGTAAAGAAAATTAAGAAAGATGCAAAAAGAAGAATATGAGTTCTACAAATTATTCACACAGATATTTGTGGTTCTTTTTCTGTAAAAAGTGTGGATGGTTATGACTCGTTCATAACATTCACGGATGATTACTCCCGATATGGCTATATTTATCCAATAAAAGAAAGAAATGAAACCTTAGAAAAATTCAAAATATTTAAGGCTGAAGTAAAAAATCAACATGATTTAAAGATTAAGATAGTCCGATATGACCGCGGAGGGGAGTACTACGGTCGGCATACACCATATGACGAAGTTCCTAGACCTTTTGCAAGGTTCTTATAGAAAAATGGTATAGTAGCCCTATATTGTACACCGGGCGAACGTCAGCAAAATAGAGTAGCTGAAAGACGTAACCGTACACTAATGGATATGGTGCGGAGTATGATGAGCTATTCCACTTTGTCATTGAGTTTGTGGATGGAGGCGTTAAAAACCGTCATTCATATTCTCAAAAGAGTACCCAGTAAATTTGTGCCGAAAACACCGTATGAGTTGTGGACAGCTAGAATTTTCTCACTAAACCACCTACGTGTGTGGGGGAGTTCTGCTGAGGCAAAAGTATTTAGCCCAAATCTTGGAAAATATATCCTAAAACAGTGAGTTGCCATTTTATTCGTTATACAGAAAAGTCAAAAGGTTTTTGTTTCTACTGTTCGAATAGATATACAAAATTTGTAGAAACGAGACACGTTGTCTTCTTAGAGGATGAGATGATGAGGGGGAGCATGGTAGCTCGAGAGATTTACTTTGAAGAGAAGCGGACGTATGCGTCCACTCCGATGATTCAAGAGCCATTTTTTACACTACCTGCTGTCGTTGCACCGATAGTGCGAGATACTGTAGTGCAAGCACCTGTTATTGTTCCTTCTGTGGCAATAATGAATGAGAGTGAGGAACTTGTTCTTCAGGATCCTATAGAACCCATTGCCACAGGTGAGGAGAAGAAAGAACAGCATCATACAGAAAATATACAAAATAAAGAGGCCCTAAGGAGATCTCAAAGAATAAGAAGACCGGTTATTCCTGATGACTATGAGGTTTATTAGACAGAGAAATTTCAAATGGAGGATGATCCTACCTCATTTGAAAAAGCCATGAGAAGTGAAAACTCTTCAAAATGGCTTGAGGCCATGGAAGAAGAAATGAAATCTATGAAGGCTAATAAGTCTAGGACTTAGAAGTAATTCTTAGGAGCCAAAACAGTAGGCTGTAAATAGGTCTACAAGACAAAACTCGACTCCCAAAGGAATGTAGAAAGATATAAAGCACGACACGTGGCAAAAGGCTTTACGCAAAGAGAAGGTTTTGATTACAATGAGACATTTTCTCCAGTCTCATGTATAGATTCTTTTAGGATCATAATGGCACTAGTGGTTTATTATGATTTAGAATTACATCAGATAGATATAAAGACGACATTCTTCAATGGGGATTTGAAGAAAAATGTTTACATGGCACAACCGAAAGGCTTTGTCGTGGAAGAAAATGAAAAAATAGGATGTCGCCTAAAGAAATCGATTTATGAGTTAAAGCAAGCTTCAAGACAGTGGTACTTGAAGTTTGACAGTACGATAAGAAAGTTTGGGTTTAAAGAAAATATAGAGGACAACTGTGTTTACTCAAAGTTTAAAGATAGAAAATTTATCTTCCTAGTCCTGTATGTGGATGATATCTTACTGGCTAGTAGTGACGTCAGTCTGCTGCTGGAGACAAAGAAGATTTTGTGCTCAAATTTTGATATGAAAGATCTTGGTGAAGCTCCGTTCGTTTTAGAAATCGAAATTCACCGAGATAGAAACAAAGGGGTATTGGGACTGTCACAAAAGACATATATAGAGAAAGTCTTAAAAAAATATGGTATGCATAAATATAGTCCATCACCTGCTTCTATAGTCAAGGGCGATAAATATGAAGATTTTTAATGCCCCAGGAATCAGTACGAGCTCGATCAAATGAAATCGGTTCCATATGCTTCAGCTGTCGAAAACTTACAGTATGCTTAAGTGTGTATACGCCCTGACTTGGCATTTGTTACCGGGTTACTTGATAGATTCCAGAACAACCCTAGAATAGAATATTAGAAATTGGTAAAGAAAGTCTTGCGTTATTTGCAACGAACAAAAGGCCTCATGATGACATACAGAAGATCAGATTCACTCCATATAGTGAGGTACACAGATTCTGATTATGCGGGAGATGATAGAAAGTCAACATCCGGATATGTGTTTACTCTCGCTGGAGGAGCTATTTCATGGAAAAACTCAAAGCAAACCGTCACTACATCGTCCACAATGTATGCCGAGTTTGTAGCATGTTATAAGGCTAGGGGCAGGTGAACTGGCTTAAGAAGTTCATATCCGGTTTAAAAATGGTTGACGACATCCATAGACCACTTAAGTTGTACTACGATAATGAACCCGCAGTAACGTATGCACACAACAATAAGTCAAGTGGTGCTGTCAAACACATTGACATAAAGTACTATATTGTGAAAGATAAAGTTCAGGATCAAATCATAGGTCTTGAGCATATAAGTACCGCAAAGATGTTAGCGGATCCGCTTACTAAAGGCTTACCACCCAAAATATTCATTGAATATGTTACCGGCATAGGTTTAAGGGAAAGCCTATGACTTCTGAACTAAAAGATGGTCTAAAATATATAGTAACTATTTCAAAACAGAAAAGTGTATTGTAGCTGTTGAATCTATCGACGATTGACCGTGACGATGGGACAGTTCTATGCATTAATCTGTAATAAAATGAGTAAAGTTAAGAGTAGTTAAAGAAAAAAGTATAAGTTGAGATAAAGGAGGAGAATGTTAAAAATTGATCTCCACCATTTGGCCCAACGGCCAAATGGGCCTTGAACTACGCGCCTTGATCTGGGACGCCCAGCCCAATATGGCTGATAGGCCTCTGTCGTCAGCGCCACAATAAATAAAGATGAAGACTGGCTGGTACGCACACCGAGATTCGTCCGTACAGCCACAACCCAGCGACAAACTCTAGTCCGATCTGTGAGGGGGCGCTGTGCCGACAAGAAGCTCCACCGCCGTCACTGCCGCGACGACCGACCTCACCGGGAGATCGACGACGTCGCCGTGACTTCTACGCCTCTGTCCTCGTAACCGACCGACGCTATTCTAGAGCAGAAGGACCGCATAGATAAGGGGCAGATGGCCAGATCATCTTTCTCGATGACCGAATCCGAAGGTATTGACCACCTCCGAACTACACACAGATTTTTCTCGACACGAGACTCTCAGATCTACACTTCTAGACATAAAAAAGAATCTAAATCCACCACATCAGTAATCAGTTTGCATCTCGCTCTTCGTCCAGGTGAGGTGCAACCTGCTGGGCCTGCTCCGCAGCTACCTCGAGCCGAAGTCCAAGGGTAAGCCACAGGAGGAGCTGTTTTTGCTGGACAGCCTTGACACCGCCTCCTGGAACAGGTTTTTGAAACAAACCTCGAAGTACATCGGTGCAGAATCACCGCCTCTTCCAGAGTTCGAGTCCTTTTCGGAATGTGATAGTAGTAGTACTAAGTACTGTGTTGTCATAGTCATTAGATCATTCATATGTTTTATATATTCTGCATTGACATGGTGCTCATAAGTGGTCTAAGATTGCTATCAATCTACGCATGGTGGCGCTCACCAAGTGTTTGACGCCTGGTCCCAGCTGCCATTCATATGTTCCAGTTTCTGCAGTTACTACGACTAGTTGGATTGGCTAAGCGGTGGACTGGCGGACACTTCCTACAGATTTGAGGTAATCCCCTCCACAACTCGATCCTGTTGGCTTTTATTTTCCTATGCTTCAAACCAGTGCTACCAAATGTGTGATTCGATCAGATATTTTGTTTGTGTAGTTGGCCAATGGACACAATAATTCGAGATATGTCTCAGGTTTTTTTATGTGTGGTTCAATAGACGAAAAGATGCAACTATGTAAAACTAAGCAAGCTGAAACATTTAACTGAATGTGTTTTCCACCTGGAACACTAATACTCTCTATTACTGATACCTCTTAAAGTGCGCTCTCTCTCTCTCTCTTTCTCTCTCTCTCTCTCTCTATGTTATTTGAAGGAGGTGTTAATTTTACTTCTTTTTGGATTGCCACTGTCGGGATCACGTATCCCGGGTACCAACAGACCGCACTCCAACGGGAGAAAGTCGGGGGTCGGATGGCACGGGTTCCGACCCCTCCGCGACGACCTACGGCGGCCATATCATGGCCGCGCAGGGGCGCGAAGACCCCGAGCTCCGAGGATCAACCTCCGGGAGCGACCTCCAGGAGGTAGGTACCGCGTTATGGTACATTTACTCTGAGGACCAGCTGCCATCCGTCCCGACGAGACAGGACGAGATTCACCACGACGACACTCCAGCAGAAAGCTGCGATGACTGCCAGACACGATGGGACAGCACTGTAGCTAGCACCGTAGCGCCGGACGAGTATCACGGTACCCGCCGACGTGACCGACGCGACGGGTCATGACCACGCCTGGACGGAACGAAATGATGTCGACAATGACGGAAGGGTCCACCTGTCGGCGAGACGGCAGAATCGCGTAGGGCTCATTGCCTGTAACCTTAGGGCTCCTCCTATATAAAGAGAGGCCCGGGGAGCGATAGAAGCGTCGATCGAACACCACCGCAAGCACCCCCTATTTTCCCACACTCTGGGTCCTCCCGCGAAGAGAGGTTCCTGTCTTGTAACATTATCCTTGAGGTAATCCGCTCTCTGGACGTAGGGTATTACACCGTTCGGGTGGCCTGAACCAGGCAAAAAATCTCCTTGAGTTTACCTCAGATTAGGCCATATCGAATTCGAAGGCATACCATCCCTCACGATCGTATATTTACTCTGTCGGTGGCCAGAACGCCGACAGTTGGCGCGCCAGGAAGGGGGAGGCATCTCTCTTTTGGTGTGCTCTCGTTTCGGTTTTTCGATGGCCCCATACTTCATTGTAGGGGACATTTCGATCTCCCACCTCCGTTTTGGGGACTTCACGGTCGCTGTCTCTAGAGACGGTCGGTCATGGCAAGCCCCCGCTTTCGCCTCTGGGCAGACTTTCCGTTTCAGGAGCCTGGACTTCGTCGCGGACGAAGGCGGCGAGCTCTGCCTCTAGGCTCCGTGTGGAAGGCGCCCTCGCTGGTGGCCCCGGAGCCATCTTATTTTGGGGCACGACCCGTCGAGGGAGTGCTTCACTCTCCACGCCCCGAAGAGCGCGGAACCGGCGACTCCCGGCAATACGCCGCCGGGTGCCAACCTGTCCCTGCGCCCTCCAGTGGACGTCGCCGGCCAAGCTTGGCCGCCCACGGGATGCACCGACAGCCCCGAGCCTAGGGGCAAGGCTCCAGCCAGACCCAGCGACACGGCGCGAGCCCGGGGACGGTCCACCTACCAGTAGCTCGCAGCTGGGGGGCCGCCGACCTTCGACACCCCGCTCGAGAACCTCGCGGCGGCAGCGTGCATCCTCAACGAGACCGCTGCCCCCGAAGACCCAGCGCTGAGGGAAGTGTACGACCGCGTACGCTTCTACCTCGGCAGCGCGCTTCAGTGACCAGAAGCGTCTCTCCGACCCCAGCAGTCGGAGACGAAAAGCAACCGCTAGTCCCAGGACTGCCGGAGCTCGGCACACGACAGCCCAGTCGAGGAACGGCACCCTCGACACCACGCGGGGTCAGTCCTCCCCCGCCTCGGCCTCAACCTCGACGTCCGCGGCACCATCGACGCCAGGCGTCAAGCGAGGAGCGAGCTCCGCGACGAATCCCGCCGGAGACGCTCCCACGACCGCTATTACCGACGCGGCTCCCTCGACTCCAGGAGCCCGAGCCCTGAGAGGGTCGGACCCAGAGCGTTCGGATCGCTCATCCGGCACGCGAAGTTCCCGCAGAGGTTTCGCGCCCCGACCACCATCGGCCGCTACAACGGGGAAACAAACCCCGTCCACTGGCTGGAGGACTACCGCCTCGCTTGCAGGACCGGAGGGGCGGAAGACCTGTTCGCCATCCAGTACTTGCCGCTCTTCCTCACCGACTCAGCCCGAGGATGGCTCGAACACCTCCCCGAGGGCTGCATCCAAGACTGGAGCGACCTGCGTCGAGTCTTCGTCGGCAACTTTCAAGGGACTTACACACGCGTCCAGGTAACTCCTGGGACCTCAAGAATTGTAAGCAGGGGTCCGGCGAGTCGCTCCGGGAATACATCCAGCGCTTTTCACGAAAGCGCAACGAGCTCCCCAGCGTCAGCGACGCCGACGTAATCAACGCCTTCACCTGTGGCACGGCGTCCAAGGCGCTCGTCCACAAGTTGGGCCGGAGGAACCCTCGGACCGCCCGAGACCTCCTCGACATCGCCACAACCTTCGCCACCAGAGAAGAGGCCGTGCAGGCCAACTTCGACCAAGGTCGGGCGAAGGACAAAAGGTCGGGGAACGACCGTTGGGGAGGCCAACCCTTCGACCGGTCCACGAACCGCCGCAACGAGCGGGGTGGCAGCAGCTCGAGCCGCAAGGGCAAAGGTCGGCGCCACGATGACGACTTAGTGGCCACCGCAGACCACCCGACCCGACCCCCGACCAAGAAACCGGCTAACCATGACGGCCACTTCGACAAGATGCTCGACCGACCTTGCCCCAACTATTCTATGCCGGTCAAGCACACCCTCCGGAATTGCCACCTGGCAAGGAGGTTCTTCAGGAGCGAGCCCCAGGCCGGCTTCTCGGCGGCCAAGACCAACCCCCAGGCCAAGGGCGCCGAGGAAGACGAGGGAACGGCTTTCCCCGAGCCAGAGGACTGCCTCATGATCTTTGGCGGCCCCGCGGCCTACTACGAATCCCGCGGCCGCCAGAAGAGGACATGGCGTGAGGTCAACGCTGTCAACCCCGTGGTCCCCCGCTACCTCAAGTGGTCCGAGGCCCCGATCACATTCGATCGGGCCGACCACCCGGACCACGTCCCACAGCCCGGGCACCTCCCGTTGGTGCACGATCCCATCGTCGGCTCCGTGCGCCTGTCAAAGGTGTTCATGGACAGAGGAAGCGCCCTCAACATCCTCTATGCCGACGCCTTCCGGGCAATGAGGCTGACGGAGGCCGACCTCCGTCCGACTCACGCTCCGTTTCACGGAGTCGTCCTCGGGGGCTACACAACGCCCCTCGGCCAGTTCACGCTCCCAGTCACATTTGGTGACCGGAGCAATTTTCGGACCGAGTCGCTCACATTCGAAGTGGTGGAATTCACCGGTGCCTACCACGCCATCCTGGGTCGGTCATGTTACGCGAAGTTCATGGCCGTCCCCAACTACGTTTACCTGAAGCTGAAGTTGCCCGGGCCGAAGAGCATCATCACGGTCTCCTCGCGCTTCCAACATGCCCTGGCTTGCGAGCAGGATAGCTTCGAGCTAGCCGCCGCCGAATCGGGTCTGGCCCGGCTAGACGCGATTCGCAAGACAGAGGGGGCGGGCCCAGCGCTCCACTCCAAACCCGAGTCGTCATCATCCTTCAAGCCCGCCGACGACTCCAAGGAGGTCACTCTCGACCCCGCCGACCCCTTCAAGAAGGCCAGGATCGGGACAGCGCTCTCCGGCGAATAGAGAAGCGCGCTCGTCGACTTCCTCGTCCGGAATCGGGACGTCTTCGCCTGGGCACCGTCGGACATGCCCGGCATCCCGAGAGAAGTCGCCGAGCACTCCCTCGGCATCATCACGGGTTCTCGGCCCGTGAAGCAGCGACTCCGACGTTTCGACGACGAGAAGCGTCGGGCCATCGGGGAAGAATTGACAAAGCTCCTGGAGGCTAAGTTCATTCAAGAGGTTTACCACCCCGAGTGGTTAGCCAACCCTGTAATGGTGAGAAAGAAGACCGGGCAATGGAGGATGTGCGTTGACTACACGAGTCTCAACAAGGCCTGCCCGAAGGACTCCTTCCCACTCCCACGCATCGATCAGGTGGTGGACTCGACCGTCGGGTGCGAAACCCTGAGCTTCCTCGACGCTTATTCGGGGTATCACCAGATCTCTATGCGCGAGTCCGATCGGCCGGCTACATCCTTCATCACGCCCTTCGGATCCTTCTGCTACATCACCATGCCGTTCGGACTCAAGAACGCGGGAGCCACATACCAGCGCTGCATGTAGAAGTGCTTTCACTACCAGCTAGGTCAGAATCTGGAGGTCTACGTCGATGACATCGTCATCAAGACCTGACGGACCCCCGACCTCATTCAGGACCTGGAAGAGGCATTTGCCAACCTCCGGCGCTACCAGATCAAGCTGAATCCCGAAAAATGCGTCTTCGGGGTACCCTCGGGCAAGCTGCTCGGCTTCGTCATCTCCGAGCGGGGAATCAAAGCAAATCCCGAGAAGATCTCCGCGATCCTCAAACTCGGGCCAATCGGCAACGTAAAAGGCGTCCAGAAGCTGACCGGATGCTTGGCGGCCCTCAGCCGCTTCATCTCAAGACTTGGCGAGAAAGCGATGCCTTTCTATCGACTGCTGCGAAAAGCAGAGCGATTCACCTAGACCACCGAGGCCCAAGAGGCCTTCGACCAGCTCAAGGCCCTGCTTTCATCACCGCCGGTGCTTACGTCCCCGACCCAAGGAGAGGCCCTCCTGCTCTACATCGCAGCGACTTCGAAAGTCGTCAGCACCGTCCTCGTCGTCGAGCGAAGCGAGGGTCGGGCTCTGACTGTTCAACGGCCTGTCTACTTCGTCAGCGAGGTATTGGCCGACGCCAAGACTCGGTACACCCAGGTGGAGAAGCTGATCTACGCTGTCCTCATCACGAGCCGCAAGCTGCGCCACTACTTCACGAGCCATCCCGTCCACGTCGTCACCAGCTTCCCCCTCGGAGAAATCGTCGGTGCCAAGGACGCAATCGGACGCCTCGCCACGTGGGCCGTGGAACTCCTGGGGCTCGACGTCGCTTTTACTCCACGGCAGGCCATCAAGTCCCAAGTCCTGGCCGACTTCGTCGCCGAATGGACCGAAGCTCAAGAGCCGTCAGCCTCCGACGCCGTCGAGTGCTGGACCATGTACTTCGACGGCTCCTGCATGCTCAAAGGCGCGGGGGCTGGGGTCGTCCTAATCTCCCCGAAGGGAGACAGGTTCCGATACGTGCTGCAGCTACAGTTTCGAGCCTCCAACAACACGGCTGAATCCGAGGCGCTCCTCCACGGCCTACGAATGGCCACCACCCTCGACGTTCAACACCTCTACGTCAAAGGTGACTCTGAACTGGTCGTCAGCCAAGTCATGAAGGCTGCCAGCTGCCGAGATCCGAAGATGCAAGCCTACTGCCAAGAAGTTCGCAAATTCGAGGACAAGTTTGATGGACTCGAACTCCATCACATTCTGCGTCGGGACAACGAAGCTGCGGATGCCCTCGCCAAGATGTGCTCGGAACGCCAGACGGTCCCCAACGGCGTCTTCCTCGAAGTGCTCACCAAGCCTTCCGTCAGAATCACGAAGGAACCACTCGTCGAAGGTTCGGGCGACGAGCCGACCCTCGGACCAGGAGCAGAGATCATGGCAGTCGTCCCCGATTGGTCTCGCGACATCTTCGCCTACCTGCAAGATGGCGCTCTCTCGGCCGACCCCGAAGGAGCCCGGAAGGTCATGCGGCAAGCCAAGGCGTACGTCATCTCGGGCGACGAGCTCTACAAGCGAAGCCTGAGTGATATATTGCAGCGCTGCATCCCTCAGGAGCAGGGCATGCACCTGCTCGACAATATCCACTCAGGCATTTGCGGTCATCATGCCGGGCCCAGAACCCTCGTCGGCAAGGCCTTTCGACAAGGTTTTTACTGGCCGACGGCTGTGGCCGACGCCCAAAAGCTCGTCCGAGCTTGCCAGGGCTGCCAGTTCTATGCCCGACAGACGCACTTGCCGGCACAAGAGCTCCAGGCGATCCCGATCGCCTGGCCCTTCGCCG
>BCLH01000902.1:86564-104646 GCA_001602315.1 Zoysia pacifica
CGGCGGTTCGAATTCCTGGACGGCCCGATTGCCCTCCGCGTGGAGGCACGGGAGCCGTCCGATCCCCGTGACCGCAACGGCGGGTCCAAATAAGGGGAGGCGACCGAACGAAACCCCCCGCATCTGGCTGACCGATAGCCAAGGCCGCCGGGCCGAACCATACGTTCAGGCGCTGATCACGGCTAAGCCTAGGCGCGACGCTGATCATGGGCAGGAACCGCATCGAACCGGTCCGACCTAGGCGTCTCACTGAACGAAAGACCGAGAACGACCTCGGCCCGACCTTTAAGGTCGGAACGATGCGTGCACGCAGAACGAAACCCCTTGCGATCGACTGATCGACAGTCGAGGCCCTCGGGCCAAGTCAAACAATCGGACGCTGATCGTGACCTCGGTCTAGGCACGACGCCGACCACGGACAGCGCCTCGAAGCCAGCTCTCCAGACGTCCTACCAAGCGTAAGGACCGAGATCGATCTCGGTTCGACCTTAGCCGTCGGCACGATGCCTAGCCGATTCCCCGGGTCGCTCTAGGACCGGGTGACGACCCGGCGGAGCGGTTCTGATAGGATCAACCGCCAACCAGCCCACGACCGACCCTTTGGGTCGCCCGAGGGCTCGGGGGCTACGCCCTACGGGCGCGCTCGTGCGCACCCATAGGAACACGACGAACTTTCGGAACGACCTGCCCGACGCCGCCTCAATCAAAGACCTTGAAGCGGCATCAGGCTCGGGGGCTACTGTTGGGATCACGTATCCCGGGTACCCAACAGACCGCACTCCAACGGGAGAAAGTCGGGGGTCGGACGGCACGGGTTCCGACCCCTCCGCGACGACCTACGGCGGCCATATCATGGCCGCGCAGGGGCGCGAAGACCCCGGGCTCCGAGGATCAACCCCCGGGAGCGACCCCCAGGAGGTAGGTACCGCGTTATGGTACATTTACTCGGGGGACCAACTGCCATCCGTCCCGACGAGACAGGACGAGATTCACCACGGCGACACTCCAGCAGAAAGCTGCGATGACTGCCAGACACGATGGGACAGCACTGTAGCTAGCACCGTAGCGTCGAACGAGTATCATGGTACCCGCCGACGTGCCCGATGCGACGGGTCATGACCACGTCTGGACGGAACGAAATGATGTCGACAGCGACGGAAGGGTCCACCTGTCGGCGAGACGGTAGGATCGCGTAGGGCCCATTGTCTGTAACCTCAGGGCTCCTCCTATATAAAGAGAGGCCCGGGAAGCGATAGAAGCGTCGGTCGAACACCACCGCAAGCACCCCCTATTTTCCCACACTCTGGGTCCTCCCGCGAAGAGAGGTTCCCGTCTTGTAACATTATCCTTGAGGTAATCCGCTCTCTGGATGTAGGGTATTACACCGTTCGGGTGGCCCGAACCAGGCAAAAAATCCCCTTGAGTCTACCTTAGATTAGGCCATATCGAATCCGAAGGCATACCATCCCTCATGATCGTATATTTATTTTGTCGGTGGCCAGAACGCCGACAGCCACTATCATAGACAAACATCTATGTTTTGGTATCATTAACATAGTGTACTAATTTCAGGTTACAAGACTTGTTAAACATGTATCGCATAAAGTGACCTTGGCATCAGCGGTGGGGCAAATGATTTTGGCATGCTTCAGGAGGCTGACATAGGGGGTTGATATTAGTGGTGCTGCACGGATGCAAGTACATTTGATGATTCATAAATTATGTTACTCAACCACTAAAGATCTTTTTTATTGTTTGTTCGTCCATATGATATTCTAGACTATGTTACTTGCTCACATTCATGTGAATGCTCACTTACTCAGTTTCAACATTCTTCGGAATTGCATGTGCCTATCATGCAATTGTGCTCTGATGGAACCAAAAAGAAAACAAGTTGGTCAAATTGACCCAAGAAGAGCTTGCTTTCCGTTTAGTATAGTATGGACTCCTATATTACTATGTATCACATAGTTGGTGCCCTTTATCAGCCATATTATTGACATTGGTAGAGAAGATGGTGTTATTTGAATGTTTCTGGTCAAATGTCAACTGTGACTTCGGAGCTATTGCACGCTATATTGAAGCGAACAGCAAGCAATGATGTTTGCACTCTGCAGTTTATTCTTGCCATAGTTTCACTTATTATGTATAACATAGAAATGTTAAATGCTTGAATCCTGCCGAGACTTACCACCAAACATTAGTCTTTTGTAACGCTACAAGCAGTGTGAAGAGTTATACTTAATAGATAGTTTAAATCAAACAGTGTGGACCATCGAGTTGTCATCTACCCGTAGCGGAGCACGGCTATTGGACCATTTTACTAATACATGAACTTTTGTTGTAGCTTGACTCAAGAATGTTGATTCATACTTTACCAATTATATTCCTTAGATTTATTTTTGCTATAGTAATGTATTGTAGTGGAGTTGTCACATTGCTTTATCTGCAGTGGAGCGAGAATGTTACATCGTCTTGCCCATATTAAAGAGAGATTGCATCACATTGCCCTGTCCGTAGCGTAGCATGGGCACTCGGGCTAGTCCTAAATAGACACACCTTTTGGACCCATGTAAACAAACTGGTAATCCGCACAGTTCACTTCATTTTTATGATTTGCAATGTCAGAATCTCTATGTATAGGATGACTGTCAAGATACATGTTGAGCCAATCATCAACAAAGAATGTCGGTGTGGTATATGAAACATAATTAGGGTACTCCTGTCAAATTAAGTAAGACGCAACTGTAATGACAACCACATTGCAGCAAGAGATGAAATCAGTTGAATTAAAAAAAAAGTCACATGTGCATTCTGCTGATGAGCTATGCCGGGTAAGAGTTTAGTCTTGTTAGCAAAATTTTTAACAAATCAAGTATTAAAAATGATCTAAAAATTTATTCAAAACTGAAATTTTTTGTATAAATCAAAACAATTATTTTCTAACATGAAAATAAGCTGCTAACTGTTTTAGTAGTTTAAAAGATGTAAATCCCCAAATAAAGATGCAACTGATACATGACAATGGAGTTACCTTCTCGTGGTCCTTGGAGAATTTTACAGCAGGAAGTGAACATACATTCAGTCTACAAAGCAGGCGTGGCTTTGAACACTCTCCAACCATCCAGTCTACAGAACAAGATTTCTAAATGAGCAAAACACCGTGAAGAGGGGCCAGGGGAGAGTGAGGGAGGACTAAAGAACCTTGGAATTCAGGAAACTGCTTCTCAGAAACATCATCATTTAAGTTGTAGACTGAGGATCTCATGTTCCTACAAGGAAGTTCACGATCATTACCAGGTAAAAACAGAAAGTATTATGTGAAAGAAAAATAAAAAAAGGTTTTATTTCATCAGATAATATACGAAATCATACTCCGGCGGTCTTTTTTGGGGAGGACAACATGATACTGTGTTCATCGCTCACTGGAAACGGAGCGTAAATCGTTGATGGCATGAGGAGGGCGATGGGGCCACGCCGGAGCTGGAGCATATCATCAACAAATGACATATGAACTGAAATGAAAAACAGACTTAAGAAAGGATGTCGTTGCATTGTACCTGGAGTGAAAAATACAGACAGGCTAAAATCAAATGCCTTAAGAGTTGCTGTTTCCTTCTTGTTTGCAAACAAGAAGTTCTCTGGTTTGAGGTCACTCAGGTCAGTGTGCATCACTCCATGCTTGTGGCTCATCTGACAATATACAGGGCAGAATAGAAGCACAAGTTAATTCACCATTCGACAAAAAATCTATTCACCAAGTTGAATTGTGTGGGAAAGATAATATAAGCTGGAGTATATGACCAAGCCAGCAATATATGTTCGCTCCGTATGACCTATTTAGCCAAATTATTATACACGAACTTATGATACGAGTGATGAGTGATAGTTAATTAAGCCCAACACAATGAGAACACCCGAAGCATATCTACATCCATTTGTACTCGCTATCCAATAGTAATATGACCGCATCATGATGACTTCATCAATGAACCTGCAAAAACAGTGAAGCCAATCTCACCTGCACAACCTCGATGATGGTCTTAGTGACCACAGCTGCAGCGCGCTCCGTAGAGTGCTCCCTGGCAACGATCCGGTCGAAGAGCTCCCCGCCCTCGCAGTGCTCCATGACGAGGTGGACGGCATTGTCGTCCTCGTAGGTGTCCCTGAGAGTGATGATGTTGCGGTGCTTGGGCAGGTCGCGCATGATCTCGGCCTCGCGGCGCACGTCCTCGACGTCGACGGGTGTGCGGAGCTTCTTCTTGGAGATGGACTTGCAGGCGAGGGCCTCCCCGGTGGCGTGGTCGGTGCAGATGTAGGTGAACCCGAACTCGCCGCGCCCGAGCTCCCTTCCGAGCTCGTACAGCGCGGAGATGTCCTGCCCCGTGGGTTCCCGCAGGGACCGGTTGTACTCAACCGAGTACGGGTTCGGCTTCTGGCCCTTCTTCTGCTTTGGCTTCTTGCCGCCGCCGCTGTCGGCGGCGCCGGTCGGCGTCACGCAGCAGTTACCCATCCCTCGCCACCGAGATCCGGCCCCGAATCAAGGAACCAGCCCTGCCCGAGGAGATCTGATCGGCGGGGAGACGAGGCGAGGAGGGAGAGGGAGAAGAGCCGAGAAACAAACAACGCGTGTTTGGTGTGTTCATCGCTCACTGGAAACGGAGTGTAAATCGTTGGTGGCACGAGGAGGGGATGGGGCCACGCCGGAGCTGGAGCAGCCGAGGCGATGAGCGACGGAGGGCGGCGTGGGGTGCAGGGGGTTGGCGAGGCAGTGACCATGGCAGAGGACGGGCGGGAGCGGCGTGGTAGGGGACGGCGCGGGGGAGGCGGGGAGTGCGGCGGCCGGTTCGGTGCAAGGAGGAGGGGCGGCGGCGGCGGCTTCTGCCTGTGACAGAGGGGCGGAACGCGGGCGCGGGCGGCGGCAGCGGCTTCGGACGGTTACGGGATGGAGGCGCGGGAGCCAGGCTTCTCGGCGTTGGTTGTTCAAGAGGAGGCGTCCGAGCGAAAGGTGCGTGACACGGAATATATACAGTACAGAGACTTCATCTAGACAAATAATACTCTTTTCATACTTACAATCGTTTTACAATACGGCACAGTTTTCAAAGCATAACTTTAACTTTAATTTGTTCTAAAAACATTTATAAAAAAATAACATGCATATGCTTTTATGAAAGTGTTTTTTATGAAAAATCTATTCATATGATTTTTATATTTTTAAACTTAACAATTTAAAATTTATTTATAATTTATATTCTCAATGTTTGACTAAAGCAAAATCTAAAATGACTTGAATTATGAGTATAGAGGGAGTAAGTAGGAGAGAAGTAGGAGAGAAGAGAATTCCTATGAGAGACTACGGACATAGTCACATAGTTTTAGCTTCTGCACATTTTTATTTAGCTACTTCACTTTATTTTAATGGCAAGCACATATAATTACACACCATTCATAGCATTTAAAATTTTAGTTGACCAAGATATGAATGTTTTCACTCTATGTTTACTCATGTATTATTATTTTAAAGATCATGTCATGTGTTTTAGACATGTTCACATATCCATATATTTTACCATGATGTTTCTTAATTTATTTCTCGTCTCATGATATACAAGAAATTTAATTAATAATGCTAAATTCCCTTTACTTTTATTTTTTGATGAATTTTCAAAATGAGTATTCTATTTTTTTATTTGAATTAATTTTTACATCATATCTTCGGGCCTGCCAAATTTTGTGTCAACACTGATGGTTTGAGCAATTTGGGTGCTGCATCACTTGTTTGGACGTGTGCTACTGCTGCTTAGTTAATGGAGCTGTCCTGATGCTACTCACCATGTTTTGGTGCTATTTATGTCCTATGTTGTGCGTAAGGTTGTGTGAACTATGTTGCTATTTATGTTCTATGAACTATGTTAGTTACGGTGCTACTTTGATCTTCTCAATTCTAATCAATACGTTATGTTGTTGTTCGTAAGATTGTGGACTATTTCACCATGCTATATATTGTGTCAGGCTGCCCAATTATCATTGCACTACTGGTGTTTGAATTCTCTCATGTTTTAAAGTAGCTAACGTTTAAGAATTCTCAATTTTGAATATGTGAAAATTTCTGCTCAATACTTGTTATGCAAAACTTGACTGTTGCACAAGAGACAGTGGTAAAAAAAATGAGTGCTTCTGTATATAAAGTTTATTTTGCAATTACCTTTAAAGGGTATAATGGTCCTTTAGCTGGATTTTTAACACTGGACTATTAGAAACCAGGGCAACTCTATTGCTCAAATTTAAAAAAACAGGGGCATTGATACAAAGTCAATGAAAGCAGGGCCACATTGACTATTTTGAACCAAACTAGGAGCAGTGAAGCTATTGACCCTTACTAAAAAATTATAATTTATATCTATTTTATTTAATAAAAACTATTAGGGAAAGAGTCCAAAGTCTGTGTGCTCTAATACCGGTGTCAATTTATGATTCATAGTACCCACTCTGTTTAATTATTTACACTATAACTAATTAATACATATAGACCAATAAAATGCTTTTCTATGGGCGGAAGACAATACTATTCTTGCAATTAAAAATAATTTTGAACATTTTTAAAATATAAGAGCTCCTTTGGAACGCAGGATTTTCACAGGAATTGTACAGGAATTTCACAGGAAAAACGTAGGAAACGAGAAAAATTCTTCCATTCAAAAGGAGGCTTAAGTGTTGTGACTACCGCAAATATAGTCTGAGTATATCGGCTTTCACTGTAGCAATGCAAAGACACTCATCATGATGGAAAAAAATCATTGACATGCAAATAAAAATAAATCAGACAGAACAAACCTGCAATAAAAAAACATTTCAAGGATAAAGACAGGGCACATCTTTTACATCACAGGAAGCAGCAAAGAACACATAGGTATAATTATCCTATATGTTATACTATCAGGATAAGGCCCCGGGACTGGATTGGCTTTACAGGTCATTTTTACAAAGTATGTTGGCCGATTATGAAATGTGATACTATGGCAGCTTTATCCACGGTGTGGAGCAAAAAATTCATGGGTTTTGGAGCTCTCAATTCAGCTTATATCATATTGCTCCCTAAGCTGGACACTGTTCAACATCCTAAAGATTTTCGGCCCATTAGTCTTGTGCACTGTTTTGCTAAACTGATCACCAAGCTGTTGGCCAACCATCTTGCAAGCAAACTACAACAAATGGTGTCTCCTTTGCAGAGTGCTTTCATAAAGGGCAGGTTTTTTCAAGACAATTTTATGCTAGCACAACAGATGGCCAGACTTCTACAACAACACCAGCACCCTAGGCTCCTCCTAAAGCTTGACATCTCAAATGCTTTTGACTTGCTTTCATTGACTTTTCTTTTGGAAGTTCTACAGCACCTAGGTTTAGGACAAATTTGGAGTGATATCATCTCAGGGCTGCTGTCAACCTCTTCAATCAGGATATTCCTAAATGGAATTCCTAGGAAGAGTATACAACATCGAAGAGGTTTAAGACAGGAGACCCGCTATCGCCAATGCTTTTCATCCTGATTACGGATGTTCTTGGTCATCTTTTTTCCAAGGCTAATGATGAGCAGCTGTTGCAACCCTAGCACTGTAGCAAGGAGCTTCTTTTTATGCGAACCCTGTGGTTCTTTTTCTTCGAACAGAGGCACAAGATATTGAGGTTGCAATGGGTCTCCTTCAGCTCTTTGGGGAATCTTCTGGCTTTAAGACCAACTTGCATAAAAGCATCATTCTCCCAATTCAGTATGGGGAATCAGAACTTGGTTTAGTGCAGTAACTTCTGCCTTGTTCAGTGTCAGAGTTTCTATGCAAATACTTGGGTCTCCCTTTATCCCTCAAGAAGTTGACAAGAGTATAAGTTCAACCTATTATTGATCGGATTGCTGACCAACTCCCGGGATGGAAGTCTGAATTGATAACACAAGATGGCTATAAGGTGCAGATACAATTTGTGTTAACATCCATGTTAGTTTATCAAGCTATGGCTCTTGATCTTCCAACCTGGGCTCTCAAAGATATCGACAAAATAAGACATTCTTATCTCTGGAGAGGTCACAAAGAAGCTAAGGGAGGGCATTGCCTTGTAGCATGGGACAAGGTGTGTAGGACGCTGGAGCTCGGAGGCATGGAAATCTCAAACCTTAAGACTCTAGGGTGGGCTCTTAGGATGAGATGATTGTGGTTGTAGAAAACCGAACCAAATCATCCTTGGTCCACTTTCCAAACAGTAGCGAAGCTAGCGAAGAAATCCATTGGGGTCAACTCTATTGTATAACTACATAATTATCCAACTTAATCTAAATTTAGCAGAGGATTTAAAAATTCCATTGGGGTCAGCTGACCCAAAAAACGCCCTGGCTCTGCCCCTGTTTCCAAATATAGGTGCCGCCTCAAGTGAGTGCTTTCTTTTAAGTAGTTGTGGTTGGAGGTTGGCAATGGAGCTCGTGTATGTTTTGGATGGACAAATGGTTGAATGGTCAAAGCTTAACTGATCTTGCACCTCGTTTAATGGTTGTAGTGCCAAAACAATGAGTGAAACATTGAATGGTCTAGGAAACTCTTAATGATTAGATATAGGATATACAGGGAGTGTTCACGGTTGAAATGCTAGTAGAATATCTCTAAATTTGGGCGATTCTTCATGGCTTTCATCTGCAATCAGATGTGGAGGACTCATTGTTGGCGACTCTTCCACTGGCCAATATTCAGCAAAATCGGCTTATGAAGGATTTTTCTTGGGTTCGATACAGTTCAGGCCACAGAAAAAAAATTGAAATCTCGGGCACCTACAAAATGCCGCTTTTTTCCTTTGACTAGTAGCCCATAACCCTTATTAGACAGCGGATCATGATAAGGATATCTCTTCTTTACATACGCACAACATTACTCAAATTAGTATTGATGGAACTCGTGCCCAACAAATTAAAATTAGAGGTGAGCTTATTCTTAAACACATATTTTCTTTCCTTTGATAATAGATTGCTACCTAATGACCTTATTATGATTAGAAACATTAGAGAGGTGCAAAGGAAGTTGGAGAATAACATAGAGATGCACAAGACAAGAAAGAATATTCAATTTCAAAAGGAGTTTGAATCCAATTTTAGTCGGAATCCAAGACTAGTCTGTACTAAAATAGATGCTCATGTCGCATACGAACTCCGTTTTAAACGTCTTAGATATGGATGCAAAGCTAAGGAGATAAGCTTTCCAACGGATCTAGTCCCGTGCCCAAATGCTTCTTAGATCTCGAGGAATCGTTGAAACAATATAATGTATAGAATCTGTCAGGGTGCTGTGACACCATCTTTGGCCCTCGGGTTATGTATCTTTTCTAAACCCATTAGTATTAGGGTTTAGCTCCTAAGAATGCTTTAATCTTTATATAAATAGTAGCCGTCATTATTAGACTCAGATTGTACTTGGATTATTCTGTTCTCAAACAGTTTTGTCACTAAACGGCTTGTGAGATTCTAACTTTGTGAATTCAATTAAGATATCACATCTATGCTGCGTTCTACCTTTTTCTTGTTTGTGTTTTTTTATTCATTTGCATGGTTGATAACTATAGGAGAAGTGGTGCTGTGATTGCGGAGTTCAAGTCGCATTGATTTGAGGCCAGATCGATTGTGTGTCGTATCTTCACAAAATCGAGAGTTACCACAACCTGACGAAAGATCAAGAACTACGTACACATCAGATCGGCTCGCCAAGTGAGGGCTACCTCACCTGCCCAGATGTCCTTTTTGTGACAGGGAAGAAGAAACCATCATCCATCTCTTGATCTCTTGTGTCTTTGCTGGGGATTTCTGGTTTCACATATCGTACAGTAAGATGCCCATCAGAGCCTAACACCACATGGTCTCTAGTTTTAATTCTTGGTGGGAACAGACTACTCAAGCAAGTAAAGGACTCACAAAACAAGGGATTTGTTTTTGAATAATGGATCCTATGGAATTACCATATCCGATTCGTGTTTGATGGAGACACCCCTAGCTTAACTAAGTTGTTGACCTTTTTCATCGAGGAGCGCTATCTTTGAGAGTTAGCGGGGGCGAGGGGTTATCATTCTTGACTGCTCTTACCCCACCTAACTAGTTGGC
The DNA here is from genome assembly GCA_001602315.1 of Zoysia pacifica. Taxonomy (NCBI): domain Eukaryota; kingdom Viridiplantae; phylum Streptophyta; class Magnoliopsida; order Poales; family Poaceae; genus Zoysia; species Zoysia pacifica. The sequence goes on from BCLH01000902.1 coordinate 96,694, forward strand.
CTTGGTCGTTATGTGGCTTTGTGTGTTTCAGATGTACTGATTTGACTCTGTTGTACCGGGTTCTTGTTCCGTTTGCCTTAAAATGTGTTTTGGAGATTATCATCTTCATTGACCCTGTTGACGAGTACCTAATGCAATACCTGATATTTTTTGAGGACAAGAAGTTTCAGAACATGTCCAAAGAGGGCTTGAAGTTGGGCACAGACTCACAACTCAAGGTTCTTTCCTGTGTATATCATAGCGGAATTGCGTCACATTGTCTTAGCAGTGGTGGAGTGAATCTGAAAAAGATTGTATCACATTGACCTCTCCATAGTGTAGAACAGGTATTCGGATTAATATAATATATTAATAAGATACTAATAAGTTGTGCTGTTGAGACAATTTTCTTAAGATAAATATAGTCATGCATAAAGAATCTAAAAAGTAATAGTCAAAGTTTTGATTCATGGGAGGGCTGTGGTGTAAAAAAAGATAATAGAGTGTGCTTTCTCTTTTTTAAATTACTATTGTTAAGAATAAATATCTAATTTAAAAAATAAAATAGATTCATTGTGGTCACAATCACGACAAAAATTTTTGGTTGTTGCCACTTAATACGTGAGCCTTTTGGTGCTTGCCTCTCAATCCGATTGACCTTCGTTTACAACCCCTAAATACATTTTTCTCTCTATAACATGCCCTTTGTTTAATTTAATTTTATTTTCACTGATTTCCTGTATTTCCTTTAATTGGATGTAACATTTCTGCCCCTGCTCCTCCTATTCGACGATTAAGCCATTGAATTGATTAAAAACCTTACATTTCCTCCACACTTGTCTAATGTTTGTGCAGGTGAGGTGGCTGGCGGGTCCAGTCGGCGACGACTTTCGGAGCAGGCGACCTTGCGCTGTGGCGCATGAGGCCAGGCTCACGCGGTGTTGCTCGTCAACCGGGCAGCGCGGAGCCAGGCGGGCACGCTACAGTCAGGCGAGCGAGCGGCGGGCAGGCGCGCTTGTATGCTTCATGACCTTTGAAGTCTCCTAAAAGATATGAATTGATTTTGGTGATTGAGTAGACACTGTAAGTAACGGTTGTGTTGTAAGTACCACTCTGCTAATTCTACATCAACATAGTGTGCTTCCTCGGTGGATGATAAGGATGATCCCTCGAAGAGAAGTTGCCGGGCTTCAGAGGACCAAGGCTAAAGACTAACTAGATAGTCTATAGAAACACCGGTACTGTTAAGGGGAGGTAAGGTCATTTGTCTCCTGTCATACAAGTATTGAGGGTGTAAATGCTTCTTAGATCCTCAGAAAGCACTAAAGATGATATAGGAAGCGAAGTCAAAGACCAGAGCTCAAGACCAGCTGAAGTTTCAGTCCCTGGACAGTCTGGTGAGGTCACTGGACAGTCCGGTGAACCCTGGAGGAGTCAGTCCAGAGAGAGATGCTCTCTGGAGTCGAGGAGGATTAGTCACCAGACAGTCCATCGGTGTAATGACCGGACAGTACGATGAGCCAGAAGCTGAAGTCCAGAGACGGTGTCTCTGGTAGTCCAAAAGTGAAAGTCACCGAACAGTTCGGTGAAGGTACGTACCGTACAGTCTGGTGTCTTATGGAATAGATTTCAAAGAGGGTGTTTCCTTGATCGAGGAGGAAGAAGGGTCACCGGACAGTCCAGTGGTCTAGTCATCGGACAGTCCGGTGATTGCATAAAGCAGTCAGCTTTATAGCATCACATCTCAATAGTTGTTTCTGAGCTTGGAGCCTATTTAAACCGTGGAGGGGATGTTTTCCTATGTGCCCTTGACCAGAATTGCTGGAGCCAAGTTGTGAGAGGCTAAGGGACACCACCAATAGAGCACATTGCAAGATTGGAGATCTTTGATGCTAGTAGGAGAGTGATAGGGAGCATTCATACACTTTTATAACTTGTAGGGCTTGAGAGGAGTGATCTTTGCCTATTACTCTTGGTGTGGGCAGCCTAGACCGGCTAGGAGTCAGTGCTCGAGCTTCCGAGGAGATTGTCGAAGACGACGTCAAGTTTGTACACGGTTCCGGGTCCTTCGCTCGAAAGGAACATCAAGAGGGTGCGCCGACGATTGAAGGCTTGCTATAGCGCTTGGGTATTGTGTGCCACAGCCGGGCCGCCGGTGACTTCACTTCGAGAGTGAAGCTTACTCTTGTGAGCATCATTTCGGGAACGATGGGAGGGACCGAGACTTCGACGGGAGTGGTCCACCGATTCAACCCCTTTTCTCGGTGTTTTTGATCCTTACAAGTAGTATCAGAGCCAAGTGCTCATTTGTGGGCTTCAACGCATTGACTAAGGATGCCAGATAGGATAAAAACTCTGACCGTATTCGATGGGGATGATTACTCTTATTCGAAGGCTCACGTGCAAGCCTACCTAGAGTCGATCGATGGGAAAGCGTGGTAGTTACTAACAATGCTACGAATGAGAATGAGAGACTTGATCTCATTTTCATTAAATTCAATGCTAAAGCCAAGAATGCTAAGTTTGGATGCATCTCTAAAAATGTCTTTTCTAGAATCAATACATCATCCACCGCACATGAGACTTGGATTCAATTCCAAAAACATCTATGAGGGCTCCTCCAAGGCCAAAGAAAAGTGTTACTATATTTTTAAGAACAAACATGATTCCATCACCATATAACCTCATGAAAAAGCTAATGATGTTTACTTTCGCTTGCATGTAGTGGTGGAGGAGATCAACGCTTTGGACCTCAAGCAAAAAATTGATGATGTGGAAATCATTTGGAAGCTCTTGAGAATGTTGCTGCCATGCTATAACTCCATCGTCACATGTCTCTTCCAAGCCAACTTGGCTACTCTCACCGTTGACGTTATGCTAGCCAAGCTCACGGCTTATGAGGGATATATGTTTTGGTAGCTCCACTGACTCTCAATTGTCCAAGAATCTTGCCCTATAAGTTGATCAAGAATCACCCAATGGCAAGAACAAGAAGAAGAAGAAGCTATTTCACAAGAGAAGATCCTCATCTTCCAAGAGGAACTTCGGGTGCTTCAATTATGCCAAAAAAAGGCCATTTCTCTAAAGAGTGTCCCAAGCCCAAGAAGGAGAGCAAGAAAAAAGCATCTAGTGATAATGATGATGAAGAACGCAAGCCAAAAAGGAAATTGAAAAAGAAGTTCTTTGTCAAGAAAGAGAGAAAGAGCAAGGAGAAGAAGAAGTCTCCGCACAAAGCTTAAATTATTGGTGAGTGGCTCACCGATGATGATTCGGACTCTTCATCTTCTAGTGAAAAAGAGCTCGCGGGTATTGCCATGAAAAGCTCTACTAATGAGCTACCACCACCTCCGCTATGCTTGATGGCTCGAAGTTGTGAGAGCTTCATTGATGAGGATGATGCTCTTGAGAAAGAACAGGAGAGCTATTATGATGAAGATGATGGACCAAGCTACAATAATCTTGTCCTCTTCCTCGAGAAGGCCAACAAAACTATTATCAAGAAGACCAAGAAAATCGAGGTGGTGAACAAAGAGCATGAAGTGGCGGTATTTTGAGTTCGAGAGCTTGAGAGGGAGCTCAATGCTCTTTATCACTCTCATGGTGTTCTACGTGAGTCCTATAAGGGTCTCAAATCGAAACACATAGAGGTAAGTGAGAAGCATAAGGCATTGGTGAGCTCCCATGAAGCTCTTGATCTTGACTCTCTCAACTTTTCTAAGCATTTAAATGAAGCTTCTACTTCTTGTAATTTAACCTTCTCCAAGAAGAGTACTACTCTTGAGGCATCTATTTTGAAGGAATACACGAAGCTCAAAGAGGAGAGAAAGGCCATGATGGATGCATTTTCGAACGACTTACTAGAGGAAGGCAAATTCAAAAAGAAATCCTAAGCAAAAACACATCAATAACCACAATCACAAGGGCTTAGTATCATATTCTTCCTTTATCAACATCATTGGCAACCAAGATGAGATACCTAAATGAATAGTCCCGCTCATGGCGGATGACCACTATTGTGAGAAGTGTTGCCGTGATGGTCACCGCTCTAAGGATTGTCCCAAGGTGAGCGAGCCTAAGTTTATGCCAAACATTAACCTTTTCCATGAGGATGTGCGCTACAAACATTTTTGGGATAAGGATGGAAAAGTGAAGGCCAAGCCGCTCGGATCGTCAAATGACAAGAGGACAATCAAGAAGATATGGGTCTCCAAAGTGATTGTGAACCGAGAAAGGAAGCCAAACCTCTCTTGGGCTCCCAGAAGAAGTGAGGGGGCCTAAGTGGTGGACCGTAAAGCGAATTGAAGATTTTTGAAGTCCACCACGTGTTGATCGAGATACAACACCAATATACTCTTTAAGCAGGTTATTCTTGTACATAGTAGAGTAGGTTTCTTTTCTTGCTATGCATGGTAGATAGGACTCCTCCGTGGGCTAGATATTTGCACTATCACGCATCATGTGTAAAAAGATAAAAAGAAAAGAATAAAAAAATTAGATCAGTGCCTAACCATCTTGAGATATTCATATGCATGGGAGAAGATCTTAAGAAGGTGGTTCGGCTATCTCAAGGCAAAGTTTTTTTATGCAATGTATTTAATTTGCTTACATCTACATGGCATGCTTTAAATTCTCTTGCATTAGACTAGCTTGTTTGCATGCATTGCATATAAAAACCACGGAGGAGGCGTGTTACTCTATGGAGAAAGTGACTACATTATCCATATGGACTCACATACTCCACAAAGAGTAACCAAAGCAATATTGTGAGCTTCATGCCTATTGAACTCTGTGCTTAACGGTCTCCAACATTCATTTATGTGGATCGTGATCTAAGGGTTCAAACATTCCCTTTTTAGAACCTTCTTCTCGCTTTGGTGTTTATCATTCGATCTTATTTGCATTTTGAGGAAATGCTAAACTCTTCATGAGTTATCTATTTGCAAAGAAGTTTTTGAGAGTTCTCTTTCTAGACAAGTGTGGTGTTTATTTAGATCTTTGGTGAGGACACTTAAAGTCTAGAAAGAATTCCTTAATTATGCAATTCCTTAAGGCCACCGGACATTTTAGCGCCTTCACCAGACATTTCGGTGACTATATCTTTGGATCAGTCACTTTGCAGAATTGGACAGACACCGAACATACCAATGATATCACTGGACAGTCCGGTGACTGGAAGAGGAAGCGGGTGCCTCTCTAGAATTGTAATTCTCTAGACACCGGACAGTCCAGACTTTCATAGTCATCGGACAATCATCTGAGGACCGGACAGTGCAGTGTTTGCCAAAACTTCGGCGAAATCACGGCCATCCATTTTCTTTGAGATCAATCTCGGCCGTTGATTTGTTTTTAAACTTCCTGCACGTGTTCCTTCGTGTTTCTGACCAAAACACTCGTGCGCCTTCAACCATAGTCTCGCCGCCATCCGCCGTTCGCCGCCTCCGAGTGCCGCTGCCCTTGTGCCTCCATCGTCGTACTCCCCGCGCCGCCAGTCTCCGACCACCGCTGCACTTTGTGCCACCGCCCTGCCTCACCGCGCTGCACCGCTTAGCAGTGCTCGCCCTCACCCACACTGCCCTAGCTTGCTCGGGCTAGTCGTCGCCGTGCGCCACGCTACCGCACTGCCTCACCGTCGCGACTCTTCGACAAGCCCAGCCACCAGAGTGCGTGCCGCCCGAGCTTGCTCCACCTCGCCGTGCATTCCTAGCCATCACCTGTGCTTTCCACCAAAACCCTTGTGGGGTTTTCACTTTGGGTTGATCGGTCATCTTTCCGGCGATTTCTTTGGCGGATTCTGGCTCTTTTCATCGGGGTATTGAGTTCTATCACCTTCATTTCATCGAAAATACCCCGTGTGCCTTGTTTGTTAATTAATTGCGAAAATTGATATAAATTGCATAAAGGTCTCACCTTTTATTGCCAATTGACGTGATTAGTTGACAAATTCCCGTACTTGGTGCCACATTGAGGTTATTGCTTGCATATTTTAGTATGGCATTGAGCCTCCTGTCGCTAGTGTCACAATTTGGATGTATTGCTATATTATGAATTGTGGCATTAGTCTTTCGATAACATCGTTGCTCTTATTTGCTTTATTTGATCGGTGATATGTTCTTGATTCCACCGCTAGGACTTTTTTTAGAGTCTCTCACCTTTTGTGCTTACAACCTATATTTTATTTCTATGTGGTGCAGTGACAATTAGACAGTGGATCAGGACAGGACAGAGTCAGAGGCAGTATTTAGAGGTTTCTATAGCAGTCCAGATCACTCTTGGATGGGTTAAGAGCCAAGCTCTTAATCCTATCTTGTTGTGTCAGCTGGTCAGTGGTTCTTACAGTTGATCTTTCAGACAGTTGGCAGTATGAGCAGGCAGAGACTAAGTTCTGAGGAGAAGGGAAAGGGTAAAGCAGTAGAGATAGAGAAGAAGAAGAAGCAGAGGACAGACGACCTTGAGTGGGACAGAGCTCTAACTGCTATAGATGTGGATGTTCCTCCACATAGGAGGTCTTGTGCTTTGAGGATTGACAGCCCTGAGTCCCAGGGAGAGTTGAGGAGGTCGATCCGTCAGAGAGTGGCGACCACTCCTCTAGTGGCAGAGGGGTAGCCGCGAAGAACTCCTGCCAGTAGGCAGTCAAGAACTGCGAAAGGAGAGGCAGTCCAGAGGAGCTCGTAGCAAAGGACACAGAGATGTTCACATCAGAGGACTAGAGTTTTTGAGGTGTGCACTTCTGGAGCCGAGAGAGCTCACCGGGCCATGAGCAGGATCGCAGAGGTTGAGGTTGATTTGAGAAAGCTGAAGGGCCTAGCCATCAAGGCCAAGAGGAGAGTTGACTTCACTGCTTGGGTCCCCTCTGGCAGACATACGAATGCTGGTCAGTTCTGGACAGTACTCCAGCTGAACTGACCAGTACTCCAGCTGAGGATCTACGAGGCCTACAGGAGGCAGCTTGCTACTAAGGGCAAGAGCCCAATGTTTGCTGCACACTGCCACTGTGCTTTGGAGGCACTGAGCAGAGGAGATGGGGTTGACAGGAAGGAGCACGTCTCTTATCTTTTAGGATTGCCAGAGTTAGTCACCCAGCCCGGAGGTATAGTGAGGATGTGGTGCTTGAGTTTTATGCCTCACTATAGATCTCCCCAGATCACTCATATCTTTGGTTCATATATAGAGGGGAACCACACCGGTTTGAGAGGTCCGATGTTTTGACTGCTCTAGAGTTTGTATCTTCAGAGACACGGATCAACACTTTAGCCCATCCGGATTTCTCACCACCGTTCAAACCGTTTGGAGGGATGGAGCCAAGTGATAAGAGGATGAGTATTGCTTTCCCACCACCTCATGGGGAGCACTACTCGAGGCACCCTCTGCGCTTGACACACGAGGCACGTGTACTGAGGGGTTGCTTGGGAGTTCGATAGCGCCTCGAGCTGGCTACAGAGAGAGTTATTATTCTACATCAGTGGTTGCTCTGCTACTTGTTGAGGCATAAGGTCTTTGACTTGACAGACTTACAGCTTGCTCAGATGAAAGATGTTGTAACATCCCCGAATTCTATTTCGATTAAATTGTCTGTTCCAATATTTCGTTCCGTTCAAAAATCATTCGTTTCGAACCTCATTCCGTCCAAATTCGAAATCCGTTTATCTAAATTGATCCAGTGCCGAAATAATTTAGTCCGCGTATTTTTACGTTTGAGCAAAAATTATTTTTCGAAATTTTCTAATTAATTTTTGAGTCTCTAAATATTTTTTCCCTAATTAATTTCTTCAGCCTTCTTAATTGTTTTACGTTTTTCAATTAATTACCAGATTAATTTCTAACCCCCCATTTTTCACCCTCCTATAAAAAACCCTCTCTCATCCTAATCCCCTTTGCCCTCTTCATTTGTCTAGAACAAATCCCTAACCGCTTCCCTCCTGCTCCATCTCAATCCTCGCGTCGCGTCTGCTCCTCTCTTCGATCTGCGTGTCGTCT
>BCLH01000902.1:104865-117318 GCA_001602315.1 Zoysia pacifica
TCATCAGCAGCGCACGGCGTCTCAGCACCGAGTCGTCCGCGTTGCAGCTGCCTCGATCCCGTCGCCGCACGCCGTCTCCGCACGCCATCTCAATCCTGTCTCGAAGCCGGTCGCCGCGTGCGTCGTCTCCTGCCCGTCTCCAGTACCTGCGTCAGTCCTGTCTCCGCGTGTCGGCCACTGGATTGCTCCCGCGTCGCGGTCACCGCATGCCGTCTCCTGTCACCGCGTCAGCCTCGGTCGTCATCACCACGCCGAGTTGCTAGAGCCGGCTTTGGTTCTCCGATCCCCAGTACCGATCTCCGGTCTCCGATTTCAAATTTCGTGGTGAGAATTCCTCTTTCTCTTAAATTCATTTTTCCTTTTCGATTAATTATTAGATTAATTGCTAATTTAATCTGCGATTAATTATTCTGCAATTAATTTAAATCCTTGTGGTCTCGATTGTCTACAATTTCCGGGAAACCCCGTTTGATCTCCGATTAATCCCGAAATTGTTCCGTTAATTTGTCTCGTCGTGATGTCGTGTAGGTTTGCTCCGGAAAATATTTTGCGCACGTTTAGTCTAGTAATTTGATTTAGATTTAATTCTGGTTCTAATTTTTTGTCGCGTAATTAGTGTCTAATCCCTCTTGTTAGTGTTGTGATTAGCTGCTATTCCTCAGGAGGAGTTCTGCGAGCCCAATCAGTTCGTCGACCCGGATCCCGACTTCGATCCTGAGTTGCCAGGCAAGCCGCGTTCCTTGATCACTTTGTTTTCAACATTTTAAACTGCATGTTTTGTTTGCAACATTAATTTGCATGCCAACTATTTTAAAATATACTAGCAACATTCCTAAGCCGTGCCTGCTTACTGTTCCACAAATATCAACCCTAGGAATGCTTTAGAACATTCATTTTACTTATATGCTTAGCCATGCTTAGTCGCATTTATTTTTATCTCACACCTATCACTATAAAATAGAATTTGTGTTAAATGCTTTTGAACTGTGCTTCAAATGTGTGAGTATTGCAAATAAATATACATAACTATTTATCGGGGGCAGGTTGGAGTATGAGGAGCTGGGAGACTTTTAGGAAGTCCCTGTGGGCGTACCTGTTGCAGGTACAACGGGAAGATCCGGATTGAGATCTTTTTGTGAGACTTGTTGTTGGCGTTGAGGTTGGAGTTGGTGCCTGCCACGGCAATTAAGGACTGAGTCCTTCGAGCCTTGTACGCTCAGTTGACAACCATGCACACCACGTTACCCTGTATGGCAGTTGGTTTGATCTTGAAGCTTGCGGAGACTGGTTGTTTATCCGTGGGTTGGCGGTGTAGTGTTAGTGTGGTGTAGAGCTCTGATTCCCCACATGAGATCGAGATACCCCACCTGATTAGTGGTAGGCTCTTCACAGCTCCAGGACCCGATTGCGTAGGCTTTTGGGATCCCTATCCTGGAGGACGGATGACGCTAGTTAAAACTTGTGGACGGATCTTGTGTGTTTGTCGAGACCACGACGATAGTTCCCGATGACGCTTCTCGTGGGTCCAGGTGCATAACCTCTGCGGAATTTTAGTCGATGCGCATTGCCACGTCCTTTTGGAAGGACATCCCCTGAGTTGTGCTTCTCGTTGAGTTTTTGTTTTTCTTCCTCTCTTTTTTCAAAATGTTTTTGACTCCGGCCTTTGAGCTGTGGCCGAGTGTGAAGATTACATCGGCATTAAAATGAACCCCCGTTCAAGATAACGAAGATCTCTACGGGGCAAGACAATAAAATTTGACAAGTTTAAAAATAAAGCTTTCTTGCATATTTAAAATAAAATAAAATGTTTTAAACTTGCATTTAACACTTGAGCCATGCCTTTATCCTTGAAACCATTTGCATGCATACATTGTTGTTAGGTAGTACGCGGTTTGCTGAGTATTCGTACTCACGGCTTTCTAATTTGCTGTTTTCAGATGATACTCTCAGCTTCGACTTCGACTACGTCTCTGACGGTCCGTGACGTCCGCTCCTGCGCTCCAGCTAGCCTGTGTGGAGGAGGTTCACTACCGCTGCCATGTTGATGCTTCCGCTGTTGCTTTTGTTGGATTCACAATAGAGATATATCTGCTCTGAGAAAGTTTTCAGCCTGCGTGCCGATGGACCCCTTTGGAGGATTTTATTCTAATAATTTTACTTTGACTTGCTATTTTATATTCTTGTTTCTTGTTTAATATTTCTGTTATGGTTTCTTGATTGATCGCTTGTGATGTCGTGCTTGCCAAACTCCTGGGATTGGTCAACTCACGAAAGATCGGGTCTTATCAAAAGGTAAGGAAAACCCGGTCGTTACAGATGTTGTCTATGAGGGGATTGGAGCATGTCAGTTACCTTTTGCTCCCTACATGTCTATTGCTGAGGAGAGCCAGAGTGATGACTGAGGAGGAGTATTCAGTGTTGCCAAAGATCACCACCTCCTTCAGTTCAGCTGAGCCATCCGACTCCAGGGTCTTTTGAGTGTTTGCTTCACAGAGCACCCCTAGAGGAGAGGAGACCACAGCGGCAGAGGATCTTGAGATTGAGGCTCCGAAGGGAGCACAGCCGGGTGTTGGGAGCACTGAGGCTCCAAGTGAGGCCGAGACTCTGACCTCTCATGCTACACTTGACTCTACTGTTGCTATCAAGTTGGATGCTATTCAGGTAGAGCAGGAGGAGCCGAGGAGATTCTGAGAGGAGCAGGCTGAGCTTATTCGTCAAGAGAGGGCAGAGTTCGAGGAGAGGATCCGACTCGAGTGCCTCCATATTGAGGAGTGGCTTCAGATGGAGAGAGCTTGTAGAGGAGAGGAGACAGCAGAACAGGGAGTTTCATTAGAGGTCGCAGCGCACTCAGTTTGAGTTGGCAGCGGCTATTTTGTATATGTCTGTCGGATTCAGAGCTATCGCGCCTTATCTCCAGGGGACGGGTATGCCACCGCTTTCAGCATTTTCGACGACTACGCTACCAGGTCCCTTGCCATCACAGTTGCAACCTATTGCACCTCAGCCTCAGTATTCTTCAGTGCTAGCATTCACTTCTGAGTTGCAGAACCAGATTCAGCAACAGCAACAGTTCACTTTTACTACACTGCTCTCAGCTCTGCTTTCACCGTTCATACCTTTTGGGACAGCCAGCATAGCTATGACTACTGGGGGAGTTAGTGTTCCTATCACTTCTTCTCAATTCTCCCCAGTTTTCTCGAACTCTATATCCGTGTTTTTTTGCTTCAGCTGAGCTAAGAGTGTCAGTACCAGCATTGGAGTTAGGGACGGCAGTGGGTAATTCTTCGCTTGCTCCGAGAGTTCTTTATTTCGAGGCTACCACTGCTGAGTCAGCTTTGATAGAGCCATCGCCAGAGGCTTCTCAATCAGAGCCTGCAGCCACCACAGCTGAGCAGCCCAAAGCTTCAGATGCAGATATCTTGGTTGAGGCCAGATATTCTCTAGAGGAGGCAGCTTAAGCCCTTGTCAATGCAGATCAACTAGCTTTAGTTGAGGGCAAGGAGCCATCCCCGACGTCTTCTTCAAGCTTGAGCGCTTTCAATGATGTTGAGCAGCCAGGAGGAGATCAGTCAGCAGTAGCAGCTCAGCCAGCAGAGAAGCAGCCTCAGACTGTCACTGCACCCAGCTCTTCAGCCGTGCAGGATTAGATCTTTTGTATGAGTTGGGTGAGAAACATGAGGTGTATCGTTCTGAGAGCTAGCTATCTAGGGGGAGGCCGTGGCTGGGTAGTTAGGGCTCTGGATTTCATTTGGCGGATTTCATTGTCTCTTTGTGTCATTTTGATGAGCTTATATTTCATTCAGCTTTTTTAGCTCATTGGAATGCACTCAATTTTTGGACTAACCCCGTGTTTTATTTGTGTATGGCTCTTAGTGCTTTATCTGTTTTGCAGGTTCCTTTGTGCATGTGCGCTCCTATCTTATTCTCTATCGTGCACTATTCTTTGTCAAACCAACGTCCACCCTCTCATTTTGCTTCCTCGATGCCATCTTTTTAGATGATTAGATAACAAAGGAGGAGAGAGAGTTACCAAACAAGGGAAGAACCCGAGGAGAGCGATGCTTTCTACCCATGACAAAGGAGGAGAACTCTTGCAAAATTTTTCTGAGGAGCCATCAAAATAATGGGGTAAGTATTCTTTTGAGATGCGTTTTATTCTCTATCTTCTTTCATCTCGTTTGGACTGTTTCTGAGTACTATATGGTTGTCATCAATCACAAAAAAGGGAGAGATTGTAAGTTTTATGACCTTTGAAGTCCCCTAAAAGGTATGAATTAATTTTGATAATTGAATGGACACCATAGGTAACAGTTGTGTTGTAGGTACCACCCCGCTAATTCTACATCAACATGGTGGGCTCCTTCGGTGGATGACAAGGACGATCCATAGAAGAGAAATTGCCGAGCTTCGAAGGACCAAGGCTAAGGACTAGCTAGAGAGTCATAGGACGGTCAGTACTATTAAAGAGCGTAAGGTTATTTGTCTCCTGTCATACAAGTGTTAGAGGATGTGAATGCTTCTTAAATCCTCAGAAAGCACTAAAGATGGCAGAGGAAAGGATGTCGAAGACCGAAGCTCAAGACCAGCTGAAGTTTCAGTCATCGTACAGTCCGGTAAGATCATCGGACAGTCTGGTGAACCTTGAAGCAACAGTCCAGAGAGAAGTGCTCTCTAGAGTCGAGGAGGATCAATCACCAGACAGTCTGTCGATGCAATGACCGGACAGTCCAGTGAGCCAGAAGCTAGAGTATAGAGAAGGTGTCTCTAGGAGTTCAAAAGTGAAAATCACCGGACAGTTCGGTGAAGGTATGCACCAGATAGTCCGGTGTCCTATGGATTGGATTCTACAGAGGGTGTTCCTCTGGCCAAGGAAGAAGAAGGGTCACTGGACTGTCCGGTGGTCCAGTCACCGGACAGTCCAGTGATTGCATAAAACAGTCAGCTTTATGACATCACGTCCCAACGATTGTTTCTTGGCTTGGACCCTATTTAAACTGTGGAGGAGGATGTTTTCCTGTGTGTCTTTGATCAGAATTGCTAGAGCCAAGTTGTGAGAAGCCAAGGGACACCACCAAGAGAGCACATTGCAAGATTGGAGATCTTTGATGCTAGTAGGAGAGCGATAGAGAGCATTCATACACTTCTAGAGCTTGTAGGGCTTGAGAGTAATCTTTGCCTATTACTCTTGGTGTGGGCAGCCTAAACCGGCTAGGAGTCAGTGCTTGAGCTTTCGAGAAAATTGTGGAAGACGACACCAAGTTTCTACGTGGTTCTGGGTCCCCCGCTCGATAGGGACACCAACAAGGTGCGCTCGAGCCTTAGAGGCTTGCTCTTGCGCTTGGGTATTGTGTGCAACAGTCGGGCCGTCGGTGACTTCACTCCGAGAGTGAAGCGTAACTTTGTGAGCATCGTTTCGGTGACGACGGGAGAGACCGAGACTCCGACGGGAGTGGTCCAACGAAAATTAGTTGAAGGCGCCTACCTTTCAAGACCTCGAGAAAAAATCACTGAGCACTCTCTATCTCACTCTTTTTATTTACTGCATTTACTTACCGTTTGAGTAGTGTGATAGGTTGTTCTTTGATTCCTCTTGGTGGCTATCGTGCTAGTGCTTGCTTGTTGTTATTTCCTTATCACTGGCATTGTTAGGGGTCTTGGCCTGTTAGACTTGTTTAGGTTGCTTCGGTTGTGATCAAGTCTAATAGTTTTAGTTCGTAGCGAAATTAGTGCTATAAGTCCACCGTTTCAACCCCTTTTCGGTGTCCTTGATCCTTACAGCGTTGCAGGAGGGTGAGCGAGCGGCGGGTGGGTGCGCTGCAGGAGGGCACATGGAGACAGGGGCTTGAGGGCTGGCGCCTCTGATGCGAACAGGAGCACGCGGGCGGGACCTGCTGCAGGCGGAGCCATGAGCTCGACCAGGATGTGGGGCTCCGAGGTTCTCCATTCTGGATCTGGGTAAGAAACTAATTCATTCTTGCTTCTCATCATAGTTAAATTTAGAAAACGAATGTGAGGGAATACGAGCAAGACAATACGCATTTTTAATGGTCCTGTTCTTTGTTCAAATTCGATAGGATCAATCCTGGTGTCACAATTACAGTGTGTTCTTAGTTTACTCAGTTCATAGCTAAGTTTGATGATGTTAGTTGTGTTCATGTGCCACGCAAATGCGATGAATGGGTTGTGGATTATCAGCGATGCTCACTGGCGAGTTTGCAAAAGGATTTTGCTAAAAGAGTGAAGTAGGGCAGCAACCAAGAGATAGAGGTGTCGGGATTTGACAAGCTAACTGGTAAGGAAGTAAGGTTGGAAAATGATTTTGTATTGCATGCATTTGCTGTAGGTTGTGCGGATAGGAGGTTGTTTTTGTTTATTGATGTGGTAGACAAATCTGGTCAGGTAGTGATTTCTAACTTAGGTCTAACAGATGTAAACAAGATAGTTGATAGTAACGGTGGTATCGAAACTGCAGCAGATGTTGATGCTTCATATGCTAACCTACCGGTTGTTGATTGGGATACTCCTGAGATTATAGTGATTCAAGAAGATCATATTGGTTCTGTAGTGCATGTGGTTGGGGAAAATATGTTGTATGCTCATATTGGACTTAGAGCTGAAGACGAAAGAGCGGAGAAAGAGCAAGAAGGGCTTGCAGCCGAAGGAGTAGATGAAGATGCAGCTGCAGTCGAAGGCACAGCCATACCTACTCATAATCTTAGAAATGTGAATGTTGAAGATGTAGCCATACCTGTTAATGATAGAATTTCAGGTGAAGATGGGATCTTTTATTATAAGGACCCTCCAATGGTTATCGGTAGCATATATGGAAGCATGAATGAATTCAGGTCAGCAGTTAGACAACATACTATAAAGGGGCAGTTTGAGTTGGGGACACAGAAATCTGATACAGACAGGTTTAGAGGTTACTGCATTGCTCAGGGCTGTCCATGGGCTATTGTGGCAAGGTTAATGCAAGCTGAAAAGTCTGTCAGGGTACCAATTATTAACCTTGCATATTTATTGAACTTATACAAATGGTTTTCTTTTGTCTAATATAAATTTTTTTGGGCAGGTTACTATGAACAATTTTGATCACTTATGTGCTTCTACCGGCCGTAGAGTGAAGACCAGGATGACAGCATACCATTGGATAGCAGAGAAGTCAATCCCCTATTTGAAGAAAGGTCCAAATATGGGTGCAAAGAAGTTACAAGAGGAGTTTCAGGATAAAAATAATGTGAAGCCAGGATATTCAATATTGTGGGCTAGAAGGCAGAAGGTATTAGAAAATTTATTACGGTCATGGGAAGAAAGTTTTACTGATTTGTACAGATTCAAGGCAGAGTGGAGAATAAAATGCCTGGAAGTGTTATTGAGATTGATATACAAGAGAAGGAGGATGGTGTATATTTTTGCAGATTCTTTTGTTGCTTAAAACCTAGCATTGATGGCTTTCAGCATGGCTGTCGACTATATTTGAGTGTAGACTCCACAACTCTCAATGAAGGTGGAATGGACATCTAGCTTTAGCCACAAGTATAGATGGACACAACTAGATGTATCCTTTTACCTTTGGATTCTTCCCATCCGAAAGACACTTGAGCATTGGACTTGGTCTATGGAACAAATGTACAAGGCAGTAGGTCTTTTGCCTTGCTTAGCAATTAGTTCTGATGCCTCTAAAGGAATTGCTGAGGCTGTGAAGAAGGTGTTCCCTTGGGCAGAGCATCGAGAGTGTTTCTGGCACTTGATGCAGAATTTCTTAAAGCCATATTGAGGTCCTATGTTTGAGAATATGTATCCTGCAACAAGAACCTTTTTACCTGATTGGTATGAGTACCACATGAACAAGGTTTATGAAGCAGATTCTAGTGTCAAAAATACCTAGATGGTCATCATAAGGCATTTTGGTCAAGGAGTAAATTCTCAGAAGAGATAAAATGTGACTTCTTTAAGCTTCATGACCTCTTAAAAGGTATAAATTGATTTTCGTGATTGAATAAACACCATAGGCAACGGTTGATTATAGGTTCCACACTGCTAATCTCTACAACATGGTGGGTTTCCTCGACCTAAGAAGAGGAGTTTTCGTGCGTTGGAGGACTAAGGTTAAAAACTAGGTAGAGAGTCCATAGTAATGCCGGTACTATTAAGGAGGGTCAAGTCATTCGTCTTTTGTCATATAAGTGTTAGAGGGGGTGAGTGCTCTTTAGATACATCAGAAAGCACTGAAGATGGCAGAGGAAGCAAAGTCAAAGACCAAAGCTCAAGTCCAGCTGAAGATGCAGTCACGGGACAGTTCGGTGAGGTCACCGGACAGTACGGTGAGCCTTGGAGGAGCTGGTCCAGAGAGAGGTGCTCTCTGGAATCGAGGTGGAGAAGTCACCAAACAGTCTGGTGGTGCAGTGACCGGACAGCCCGATGAGCTAGAAGCTAAAGTCTAGAAGATGTGTCTCTAGAAGTCCAAAAGAGAAGGTCACCGGACAGTCCGATGAAAGTATGCATCGGATAGTTCGGTGTCACATGAAATAGATTCCAAAGAGGGTGTTTCTTTGATCTACAAGAAGACAAGTCACAGAACAGTCTGGTGGGAGCAGTCACCAAACAGTCCGGTGATTGGATAAAGCAGTCAGCTTTATGACATCACATTCCAACAGTTGTTTTTGGGCTTTGAGCCTATTTAAACCGTGGAGAGAGACGTTCTCGCGTATGTCTGAGATCTGAACTGCTGAAGAAAACTTGTGAGAGGCTAAGAGACACCACCAAGAGAGCACAAGACAAGATTTGAGATCTTTGGTGCTAGTAAGAGAGTGATAAAGAGTATTCATACACTTCTAGAGCATGTGAGGCTTGAGAAGAGTGATCTTTGCCTATTACTCTTAGTTTGGGTAGCCTAGACCAGTTAGGAGTCGGTGTTCGAGCTTCTGAGGAGACTGTGGAAGACGACGTCAAGTTTGTATAAGGTTTCGGGTCCCTCGCTAGAAAGGGACATCAAGAGGCAGCGTTCGAGCCTTGAAGGCTTGCTCTAGCGCTTGGGTATTGTGTGTGATAGCCGGATCGCCTGTGACTTCACTCTGTGAGTAAAGCATACCCTTGTGAGCATTGTTCCGAGAACAACAGGAGGAATCGAGACTCCGACGAGAGTGGTTCAATGAGGATTAGAGGAAGACGCCTACCTTCTGAGACCTCAGAAAAAAATTACTAGGCACTCTCTATCTATCTCTCTTTACTTGCAGCATTTACTTACCGTTTGAGTAGAGCGATAGTTATTCTTTGATTCCTCTTAGTGACAATCGTGCTAGCGCTTGCTTGTTGTTCTTATCTTATCACTAACTTTGTTAGGGGTCTTGATCTACTATAACTGCATAGGATTACTTTCGTTGTAATTGAGTCTCATAGTTTAAGTTCGTTACGAATTTAGTCCTATAAGTCCACCGATTCAACCTCCTTTCTCGGTGTCTTTGATCCTTACAACTTCATTACTAATAACCTTGCTGAATCGTGGAATAAGTGGGTGAAGAATATTAAGGATTTTCCAATTTTTTAGCTTGCAGAGACACTAAGGACAAAGATCATGGAATTATATGCAAAGAGAAGAAAGATGGGTGAGAGACTTGATGGTATAGTTCTTCATGCTGTAGTTCAACAACTAAATGTGATGACAAGGTTGTCTAGGACACTTAAAAGTGGCTGAAGGAAATAGAGAGGAGCACAAGTGACTGAGATAACTGCTAAACATGAGATACTTAGACACGTGCCGCATATTAAAAACCATACATGCTCCTATAGAGAGTGGCAAGTCTCCGGAAAACCATGCCCACATGCATTGACACTCATAATATCTACTAGAAACCCAAAAATTGATAACTATTTA
Organism: Zoysia pacifica; assembly: GCA_001602315.1. Classification (NCBI taxonomy): domain Eukaryota; kingdom Viridiplantae; phylum Streptophyta; class Magnoliopsida; order Poales; family Poaceae; genus Zoysia; species Zoysia pacifica. The sequence continues at coordinate 114,740 of BCLH01000902.1, forward strand.
CATCCCTACTTTTCAGTGTACCATTTTAGGCTTGCATATCAAAGGTTATTCAGCCACTATCAGATAAGTCTCAATGGCCAAAACTCAACCTTGGCTTCAAGTTGCTGCCTCCTTTGATAAAAAGATCAGTGGGGAGACAATGGAAAAATAAGATCAAAGGATGTTTGGAAAAAGGTGGAAGCTCTAGATATCAAAGGCAAGTGGCAGGTTTTATGCAAGAAGTGTGGAGAGAGAGGCCATAGAGAGACGTCATCGAAGTGTTGCTATAATGGTACAAAGAAAAGGTAATGGGCAAGAACTATTCAGAATCTAAATTTTCAACTACTGGTGCTGTTGCTATAGTGCTATCATTTTTCTTTGTCTTTCTTGTACAGAAAGAGTCGGGCAAAACAAGAAAAGCTACTAGGATCAGCCCTTGCTGAAGCTAGTAGCAGGAGCACACCTAAGAGGCAGAAGATTATAACAGATTAGTTGAGCAATAGTAGTCCTGGGCCTATAACAAAGAGGTTAGAAAAATTCTAGCTTTGGCTGTTCTTTTTTGTTCTTTTGTTTTTGTTCATACATAACCTGACATGTTCTCTACTTTCAAAGCAACTCGCACTAGCAATGCTTGATGTACAAAGTGCAGGTCAGCAGATGGCCACACCTCCAAGAGCTACAAAATCTCCCTCTAAGTCGGCTAGAAGATAACTCTTAGAAAGTGCAAGAAATGAATGTTATATGGATTTGGTGAATGTCTAAGATAATATTGAGTCAGTATCTAAGTTATGGCGATGTGCAGACCATACAATTGAATGTTACTAGTTTTAAGATTTTATAAGTACATATATGTACTCTATAATCTTCTGTTACTGTACTGATCATTTTCTATAAGTGCTTATGTGTCTGTCCTTTAAAATTTATCCTTGCAAAAGAGCTTTTAAGTTCTGTAGCCGTATTTATGGTGGAAATATTGAATTGTATTTGTTCCTATCTCATTCAGTGCTATCGAGGTTGTTGGCTGAAAGTTTTTTTTCTTTTTGACTTTGTTGGTGGAAAGTTTGAGCGATACATATTTGTACTCATGAGTCATTCGATGTCACTTTGACATGTTTAGTGGCAAAAGAGTAGCCTCTCCTAGGTGATCAGTCCTATATAAAGGTATTTTAGTAAGATTACGTGGTAGTAATTAAAAAAAAATATAAGCATGACATGTTATGAAAAGAATAACGTATTTAAAAGCTGTAAATTAAGGTCCAACACCGAAAGGCTAGAGGCATACATCAAAACCTCAGAAACGCCTTCGCTTTCCTCGAATCTTCACCGTCAACCGCTCCCTTCATCCCATACCATGCTCATCGTTGGGCGGGTGAGGCGTCCTGCCGCCACCGCCGCCGCCTCATTCCTCCGGCCGAACCTGTCGCCGCCCGCATCCTTTACAACTAACACCGGCAGCGATGCTTCATCGTCCTCCGCGGCAAACCCCGACGCCGTGGCCGCAGAAGTGGCCACCCTCCTCTCCCGCTGCTCCGGCAACTGGAAGCTCGCCATCGACGCCTCCGACATCTCCTCGCGCCTCTCCCCCGACGTTGTATCCTCCCTCCTCCGCCGCCAATCCTCTCCTCCCCTCCACCCCAAGCTCCTCCTGGACTTCTTATACTGGACCCGCCCTCGCCTTGCGCCCTCGGCGCCCGCCCCTGACTCCTTTGCCCACCTCGCCATCTCTCTCTGCACCGCCACCCTTTTTCCCCAGGCCAACGGCCTCCTCGAACAGATGATCCGCGCTTACCCGGATCTTCCCCTCGTCGTCGAGTCTGTCCACCGCGCGCTCTCCATTTCGGATCACGACCGCTCGCCGGTCGTGCTCGACGTGCTCGTCGACACCTACAAAAAGACGGGGAGGATTCGGGACGCCGCTGAGGTTGTCCTGCTGATGAAAGATCTTAACTTGACGCCCAGCCTGCGCTGCTGCAACGCGCTACTGAAGGACCTTCTGCGTGCAGACGCCCTGGATCTACTATGGAAGGTGCGGGGTTTCATGGAGGATGCCTCAATTTCCCCAGATGCATACACTTACTCGACATTGATTGAGGCGCAATGCAAGGTCCGGGATTTCGATGCTGCTAAGAAGCTGCTTGAGGAAATGCGTGATACAGGATGCAGCCTTAATGCAGTGACGTACAACATTTTGATTGGTGGTCTGTGCAGGTCTGGCGCTGTCGAAGAGGCATTTGGGTTCAAGAAGGAGATGGAGGACTATGGGGTGGTGCCAGATGAGTTTACTTACGGTGCACTCATTAATGGTCTGTGCAAGTGTGGCAGATCGAATCAGGCAAAGTGCTTGCTGGACGAGATGACCTGTTCTGGATTATTGCCTAATGTTGTTGTTTATACGACTCTTGTTGATGGTTTCATGAGAGAGGGTAATGCCGACGAAGCATTTAAAATAATCACGGAGATGTCTGCTGCTGGTGTGCAGCCAAACAAGGTCACCTATGACAATCTCATCCGGGGCCTGTGTAAATTGGGCCAGATGGGCAGGGCTGCTAAGATTCTTAAGGAAATGGTCAGATTTGGTTATATATCTGACACCATCACTT
>BCLH01000903.1:5409-17908 GCA_001602315.1 Zoysia pacifica
TCATAATTCTCTAATTCTCTTGTGAAGTGATTATGTGGTTGAAAGTGATTTTATTTGATTTTTTAGGATAAACTCCTAGAATCAATATAGGAATCACTTCACAAAATCAGAGAAAGCTACTTTTTCAACTTCTAGTTTTTTTAGTTTACTTCAAAGAATCACTTTACAGAATTAGACAAGAATCACTTATTCTAAAAAGCAGCGTTTGACAGAGTTCTTTTGATTCTACTTAAGAATTACGAACTGGGAGCTCTGCCAGAGGGGCATTAAATAAGGGCATAAAAGGAGACTGTAGATTGAGCTATTTATTTTTTTTAAAATAAAATAGTATTCTCACCTCTGCATTCCACACACTACGTGTAGATTACATCTACGTATAGATGGGAGGCTTAAAACATACAGTGAATTGAAACAGGGTACTGAAAAGCGGCACTAGAGATTCATAAACAGAACACAGACCTCAGGCCAATAAGTTTTTGAGCCTCTCCATTGCTACTATCTCTGTCCTAATAGAACCTTATTTTTAAAATTTCGTATGACTATACATTTGACAATGATTTTTTATTAATTTATTTAACTTTATTAATATATAAAATATATATTATAAAAATATTTTTCATAACTAATCTAAAAATATAAAAATCTTATGTTGAACAAATTAATTGAATTTATAAAAAATTGTTAGTCAAAGTCTCAATTAACAAATCTTAGAAATAAATTTTTATTAAGACGGAGGGGTAGTTTTTATTCGCTCGCGGCAATATGGAACCTTAGGATTTGATGCAAGTCATTGTCTAGATCTTCTAGAAAACAGCTGTAACCAGTTTTTAGAATATACTCTCTTCGTTTAAAAATAAGTGGTATTTTTGACTTTTTAAAATCAATTTAACCATTTATTTTATTTATAAAATTAAAAACAAACAAATCATGCTTAAAGTATTTTTAATAATAAATTATTTCAAAATAAAATAAATAATATTTTCACAAAATTTTTGAATAAGAAAAAAAAGTCAAAATAGAATTTTAAAAATATAAAAAAACACTTTATTTTCGGACGGATGAAGTGTCGTACTTGGGAAGCTAGCTAGTGTGCCTACGTGTTCTTCGGATGCAACTGATCGAGAGGCATGCTTTGCATCTCTAGGGCGGCTTTCGATCCTGTCTCTTACTATATCATTTGATCGTCTTCATATCTTAGTGCTAAGTAAGTACAATATACTCTCTCCGTTTTTTAATTAATATCACTTATTGACTTTTAATATCAACTTTGACCATTCGACTTATTAAAAAAGATTATTTCAAATATATAAAATTTTAAGTTTTTATTCAAATAACTCTCATAATAAATAAAATTATAACAAAATATATAATATTTATTAAAAAATTTTGAATAAAACGAATAGTCAAAATTAAAGTTAAAAGTCTGTCATATGCAAACCCTACAGGTTTTTCCATAATAAATTAGATGTCATGAACGAATCCAAACTGCACGCGTCATGCTGCATTAGATTGTTTGTCGTTTGTCGAAAAAGAAAATGAATTATGAAGACTTAAGCAAACCACACTAATGCTTGTTGCATGCCATGAGAAGGTATAGACTCGGAGTAGCTTATACAGAGGGTGGGGTTGACATTTGCATTGTAGTACATTCTTGTGTTCTCCTCGAATTATGGCTTCCGTCTGAAGCTTATTGTTACAAATATTGAATTAGTAGCTGGTTCAAGCTTCAAGTGCCCGTGGTCAGTTGAGTTATAAACCTATGATGAATGGACCCACGAATATTTTTGGTGCTAGTTCCTTCGACTGTACTGGATAAGGTATACTCTCTGTATTCTTTAATTGAAGTAGTCGTTGATTTTTAAATTTAACTTTAACTATTTATTTTATTTAAAAAAATTGTTTGAAGGTGTAAAATTTTAAGTTGTAATTCAAATAACTTAAATGATAAATCAAATTATATTAAAATATATAAAATTTATTAAAAAATTTAAATAAGATGAGTGGTTAAGTTAAATTTCAAAATTAATAACGACATCAATTAAAAAACAGAGAGAGTATATCATACATCTCTATTCTCAAATTGTTATTGTTATGATAAAAAAGTTTAGTTTATTTTTAAACTAAAAAAGTTGTCGATAACAACTAGTAAAAAAAAATAATGAGTAGACCGGAAGAACCGGGTCAGTTTCGTAGCTTTTGTACGTTGCCGAGGAAGCAAGCTAGGTCGTCGTTGCTGCTGGCTGACGATAGCAAGCAGGATTCTTGTGGAAGTGGCGGTGGCATCTCCGTGGAGAGTTGGTTGCCAGCTTGCCATCTGCTTATTCGTCACCCGAACCTGGGTTCTTAAAACTAGCCCAGCGGCAGATGAACCCGTCGATCCATAATCCAATGCGAGGCGGCCCACACGCACGAGACGCTGCAAAGGGCCCGTTCTGATCGCTGCTACGAATACGAAAAGGGTCAATTGCAAAACTGCTTCTATTTTGAGCGCCAATTTTGAAAATAGATTTTTTTTTTTAATTTTGCAAGAATGAACTTATTTTTTTGAATCTGAAATAATGAGTTGCCTTTATTCCGTTATGTGCTCCAAACAATTTAAATTTCATGTAAAAAGATCCAAAATATCCTTCACAAAATTACTCATATTTTCCTTAAGTACTTACACGTGCAATGAGGAGATTAAAACATAAGAGGCCGTTTGGATCTCTTCATTCTAGAGAAATTGAAATCTTAGATTATTTAACTTGGAATTTGAAATTTCACAACTTTTCTAAGCTCACAAATAAGCCAAGTATGTCTCTTGTATGCCTAATAATAAATATACGAATATATTTTATATACAGCTATATTAGTTTAATTAATTATGTCTAAATTGTAATTCTCAAAATGAATTCAATTTCAAAGATCCAAACAGACTCTAAGCGTATTTCCATTTTTTCCCATTTACCAATTAATTTGTTATTATTTTTAATTCTCTAATGAAACTGCATTTAAGAATGTTACAAAACAGGAGCAAACAGAACATGAGGTTTCAAAAAACAGGTTCATTATTGCAAAATCCTAAAAACAAATCTATTTTCAAATCACTCAAAACAGAGCCAATTTTGCAACTGCTTCAATACTAAACCAGTGCCAGAGGTAGAGGGAGAACGATTCGGGTGTGGGTATTGATGAGAGGTCAGTCGAAAACTGAAAATTCAGGAGCTGTGATTTGGGCGCAGCGGTAGGCAAGGTGCAGCGCTTCTCATCGTCGTCCAGGCTCCAAGCGGCCCTATGAGCGGTGGCATGCCATGTGCCCATGTACATGTCCGCGCCAAACGAATGGAACCGTTTCAGTCAGTCTCATTCAAAGATTGCCTGGTATCTGCACGGTGCCCACTGCCCTGCCCTCACATGGATGGATTTCAGATTCCCTGTTCGATGGGGACTAGGACCAAAAGAGGAAATAATGGTTAATGTTTGCAGATTAAGTATCCATCCATATACTGATTGGCTACTATAGAAAGATTAGCAAAGACTGAAAACTCGACAGCAGCGTAGTGAGATCATATTAGGAGAGAGTTAAAACAGAGATATGGTAGTAGTAGCAACGATGCTCCGTTACAGAGTTCAGTGGTGAAAATGACATCTTTACACATCTTTCTGTACAAAAAATCTAGCAGAAGCTGCAGGGAAGCAGGCCACTATTGTGAACGCTGGACGGATTCATCCAACTACTCTGTAATTGTCAGCGAACTAGTTAGGCAGTGCGGTGTTATTATCTTGACTCTATTATCTCCCGCCTCCCGATCATTGCAGATCGTAGACGGTGGAGTCGGCGGCGTAGCAGCCGAGCACGCGCACGAACACGGCGAACTTCTCGATATCCGCAATGGCCTCGCGGACGCGGGGGTCGTGGGCGGCGCCCTCGCAGTCCACGTAGAGGACGTGCGGGAACGCGCGCAGGGTCGGCGCGCGCAGGGTCAGCTTGGTGAGGTTGATGTTCCGGGAGGAGAAGGCGGAGAGCACCTTGAGCACCACCATCATGGATCCGCCGCGGTGCGCGACCACCATGCTGGTCTTGGCGTCGGCGGCGTCCAGGGGAACCGTGGCGGGCGAGAGCGGCGGCCTGGAGAGCAGCAGGAAGCGCGTGACGTTCCACGACTCGTCCTGGAGTCCGTGCCCGAGCACGTCGAGGCCGTAGAGGTCGGCGGCGCGCGGACTCGCGATGGCGGCGGTGTCGAGCATCCGGTTCGACCGCAGCATCTCCACGGCGCCGGCCGTGTCCTCGACGGGCTCCACGTCCACACCAAGCCGCGCCAGCGCGCGGCCGCAGTGCTCGAGCGCCATCGGGTGGCTGATGACGCGGCGCACCTGCGCCGCGCGCACGCCGGGCATCGCGAGCAGGCAGTAGTGCACGAAGAGGCTGACCTCCTGCGCCACCACCAGCCCGTGGCGCAGCAGGAGGTCGTAGTTCCGCAGCGCCGTGCCCTCCATCGTGGACTCCACGGGGAGTACGGCCCGGTCGGCTGCGTCCCGCTCGACGGCCGCCAGCGCGTCCGCGAACGCGCGGCACGGCACCGTCTCGCACCCGGGCAGCGCCGTCTTCGCCGCGAACTCGCTGAACGCGCCCGGCGCGCCCTGGTACGCCACGCGGAGCGCCGTGCCGTCCTCAACCCCAACGACGCCGCCCGTGATCACCGACGGGTGGGTTCGGTCCCCATGCCCGTTGACACCCTTCTTGACGTGCCCGTTGACGCCCTGTGCCACCTTCCCGTTGATCAGTACTACCTTGCCGTTGGGAGGTGCTTTCTCGGCGTGCCCGTTCACGCGCGGGGAGCCGTCTGTCTTGGACGCAAACGGTACGAAGGACGGCGGGCGCGAGGAGGAGGCCGGCGTGGCGTGTGCTGGCGGGCCGTTGGTTGCAGGAGGTGCTTGGGCAGCTGGAGGGAGGAGGCGTAGGCCATAGAACGTCACACTGAGGACTGAGGTGGGAGAGGGAGTTGTGGAAATTGGGATTGCAGCCTGCAGGAGTAGGCTGGCCGAGCGGCTAGCCGCAGCCGAGCGAGATAAATTCTGCTGAGCAAAGCGAGCAGCGCGGTGGTCTATGATTATCCGGTGCTGACTGCTGATCGTCACTGCGCTCGAACAAATTCGTTTATTGGCCTCGCTCCTCTCACCGTGAATCATTGGGGGTACGCTTTGCTCGGCTTCTAGTAGAAGGCTGCCGTCGTGTTCAGACTAGTGGCCTCTCTCCACGGCGGCTTACTTTCCTGAAGCATGGGAGGACGAACCGTCTACTTTTTGCCACTGTCACTCACTGATCAGAATCCAATCAAGCAGATTATTTGCCGCTAATGACCGACCAAATTTGTTCGAGTACCTGAACCTGACGTCGAGAGAAGCGAGAAAAGCTGAGCCATGGAACTATGGCCTCGTGTTAGGCGTGCGAGCTTCTTTGTTTACCGAGGCTTTCGAATTTTTGTCGGTAAAAATAATGTGCTTCAAAAATTTACCATTAAACTTATAAATTATAAATATATACGGTCTCACGTGTCATTTATACAGATGATAAATTTATAAAAAAACAACGTTTTAAGTCATAAATATGCAAATTTCTCTTTGTTTACCTGTGGTCGCGCACGAACAGCAGAGCATGTTCCGCGGCAGACGCTTCAGGCCCAAGCCACCGTTCGTTCCCATCAGTCTTGCTTTGGCGATCATGCTCAAACTCTCGGTAACTCGTAGGCCCCCGCCGCGGTGACAGATTTGGACGCGCGTTCTCCGCTCTGCGGTTCCGTCTTCGTGTTCGCCGCACCGGCATCGCTCTCGGCGCCGACGGGTGGATGATTCCGGCATCCATTCACAGTGAACCGGTCGCTGCGATGGATGGGCACTCTGTTTTCGCTTTCCGCAATTGATATTTGATGCGGCTCGGCCACTCGCTTTCATGGATGGAACAGACCCCCTAACTCTCTCTCCCTTCTGTGTTTAAACCTGTCAATGGGTCAGAAACCGGAGCCAAATTAGACCGAACCAATCTACTGAAGTAGAGACAATCCGTTCCAAATCAACCCACTACTAATCCTTCTCAAACCAGATCAAACCAAATCGATTGAAAATTTCAGTCCAAACCGCACCAGCCTAGTTGCGTTGCGACGGTTCAAAACCGGTTTCCAAACCATTAGTACGTGTGGGCCCAGCCCAAGCCATTAGGCATGGCAGTTAATGGGAAGATGAAATCAGGAGCCACAGCAGGCCGAACAAAGGTGCAGAGGATGCAGCGGCCGCCGATGCCCACGCGTCGTTGTTCTTACGCTGGTGGAGATGAGGAACGGTGGACCATTGGAGATGAAGAGAGGCTACAGAGATCAGCTGGTAGTAGAAGGAGACATCAGAGCAGCCATCAAGCGCCGCAACTCCCCTACCGGCCGCTGGACATGTCGACTTCCCGTCGAGCACTGCCATAGGAGCCCCCAAGCTCTCCCCGCAAGAGTGACGGGCTTCTGCGAGCATTAGTTGGATGGGCGACAGAGCAATGAGATCTTCCGCATGTCAAGCATCGCCGCTCTGCTGAGACTAATCACCGCCGCGCCGCCGTATGCGGTGATGGTGTCTAACCCTAGTTCCTACCTTGGAACGAGTTAGGCTTCTCGTGCAGACTCATGATGACGAACCGGCTTTCAAACCGCGGTCTAGAACCATTTCAACCCGAACCACTTCCACCCAAATTAAATTGGATCCAAACCGAAATATGGTGCCACCATACTAAACCAAACTATTTAGCTATTCAACCCATTTCAACCAAACCAGAAACAGTCCAAAGCAAAAACCAGACCATTCTAACCGGTTCAAACCAAACCGTTCCCACATTTATCTGCGTTGGCTTTGGCTGTTCGTGGTACGTGATGGATGGAGCATGAGGCCTATTGACTTGTATGCTACAATTAATTAGCTTCAAAAGTTTAAGTTGATGAGAAAAAATAGGTGTAAATATGAAATAAGAGTGAAATTATAATTTATTTTAATAAATCGTGTTCGTCAGAATTCAAACTCGAAACTTCTGACTTTGAAATCATATTAAGTTACATATACTAACTAATTGACAAAAACTTAAGCTGATGAGTAAAGATAAGTAATTCACTGATACTCTGACAAAGCCGACCACACAAGGTGAGTTGCTGGAAGCAGCACGCGCGCGTACTCCATGGATCAGATTCAGATAAGACCGGTGCATGTTATCATCGTTCCTCTAATGTTCTGATCCGAGTGTCGAGTTGGAAGACAAATGATAGCGACCTGCTAAATTGGACTTCGGTATTAGGCACCAGTAACCATTTCTAGGCGAGACATGCCACAATGTCAAATACTAAACCCGTATTAGGATAAACTCCAAGACTTCGGTAGTCAATCGGCTCAAGTCAACATTATCGCATCATGGGCTCCGTGCAACTGCGAACCATTCCAGGCAAGTCAGAAACGGCGGCCTCCTCGCCATCAAACAAGTGGAAAGAGCGTACCGCACGGCTCTCCCAGCTCTCACCGACGCGCTGCTCAGTGCTCACCACGGCCGTGCCCAGCACCGGTGATCCTCGAGTGATGGAGCTTGGTGCGTGATGACTGCTTGCAATTGCCGAGTTTATTCTGCGCAAAACGTTCCGGTCATCACTGCAGACTGAGGCGGCGCCTTTCTAAAACGATTTGCCTCATTGGATTGCTGTTACATTTTTCTCCCTCGTTGGAGGGACGACAGAAGCATGATTTGATGATTGGTGCATGCTGCATGGAGCCTCGCTTGTGCGTCGCCGGGTTGGGTGCCCAATCTCCGGGCACCACTCACTGATGACTGACCCCTTCTCCTTTTACGTTGGTAGGCAGTTTGTTTATCGCTTATACCATCCTGTGGAGTATGGAGTGGCAGCATCACCCGGGTGGACCGGTGTCTTATGAGAGGGACCAATATGAGGGTGATTGGTTCACCGCACCAAGCCCAGCCAAGGCTGCACGCGTGTAGCAAGCGCATGATTGGTTGCTGGAGCTGTTTCAATCAGACTGTGCGCGTGTAGTGAAGCTGCGTTTAGTTGTTTGCACGCCTCGTCTGTGTTGCATGCACGCGTGCAAAAGGTAGCGTCCGGTCTGGCTCACGGAAAATGCAAATTGATTTCGTTTCTTCCGGGCCTGGCTCGGCGCAAGCTGCCCAGCTGTGGCCTGGTTCCCCAAGAAAGAGCCTGGTTGCGGTGAGATGGGATCCAATCATGCCCTATATATGTCATGATCGCAATTGGAAATAGAAAGTGGCGGTGTCTGCCAACGCACTCTTTAAAAAGAAAAGAAAAGAATAGCTTTACACGGGCCGCCGCTATAAGCAGCTCGTTAGTACATGGCCCAAGGTCAGCAGGCTACATATATAAGACACAAGCTGGGCCTGCTGCTGTAGCATTCAACATTTAGAACTTAGGCCGGTTACCAATTGTTAGTCGAGATTTCACTCAAGATATTCATGCAACGCAGAAGCATGTATATTCAAACAGTCCGCCCAGCACAGCACAACGGCTTTGTTTGGGTGGAGGGGAGCAAGATACATGTGGGTTTCAACCCAAAGGGGATTTTTAACCCGTATGTGCCATCCCCTTCCCACCAAGGATATAAAACCCCCTCGACCAAATTCTCGGCCACCTATTTGGGATACTTGAGGATAAAAACCCCCCAACAATCAATAAAAATTTAAAAAAAATATAGAAAAAGTTTTAAAAAATCGAAAATAATGCTGAAATCCATGAAACATGTATCTTAAATAAGTTTTCACTAAATAATAAGCTTCCATCACCTCTTTTGTTGCTTTTGTGGCATACATCTACCACAAATTACTACGTACGTACATGTCAACAATTATGAACAAAAAGAAGGAAGTAACTGCTGCTACTCACGCCTCACCTGTCCTTTTTTGTCCATGGATTCACTATGAACATGCCCACACATCACACAAATGCTAAACCACATGATTGTTAACTACAAAACGGATATTCTCCAAACCACAATTTGTTGCCCACCAGCTTCTTGGCTACTGCAGTCAGAATGTGTTGCAATTGAATTTCAAAGATGAGTCAATAACTTTAGTAAAATTTTGACGAATATAATGTATTAACAAAGGCAGCAGAAGTAAATAAACGCAAGACATAAGTTGTTGTTAACATTTGATGGACATGCAAGGATTCTGCACTGAAGAATCAACAAGTAGAAGAACATACAAAAGCAGAAGTAATTGGTAAGGGAGCAAGATTGTTATGACACAGACTGCAACTATAGTCTATACCCCAAGTAGCATAGAGAAAATAGTTGTCAGTCATATTGCAAAAATTGGGTAAAAAAAACTGCCATGATAGGCTGTCATATTGGGAGGAGAAAAACAGACTAAACAGTTCTTAATTAGTTAACTATAACAGCCTCTCACACAAAACAATTCTTAATTAGGCGAGGAGCAAAATGTCATCTGTCCACTTACGTGAAGTTCAGAACTGATTTACAGTACGTATCTAACTAATCAAACTTGAACTCTACAAATGATCAGTAAAACAATGATTCTACTGAAAAAAATTGTTGGCAAAAATTATGAAGGGGGATGGGGACAAACAGATATTTTATCATAGAACCGTCAATCCATTGTAACCACCCCTCCTCTCATATTTTATTTCTTTCTATTTATCTAAAGAAGCTAGGAAATTATAAAAACATTAACATCAACAGGCTGATAATTGTGCTTGTCACATCGAATAAAATTTTTAAAGTTACAATAGCAACAAGCACTGATTGGAGGATTAATTGTACATCACTGTTGGGTAGAGAGAAAAGCTAAGAAACGGGGAGCAAGCTGCTGTTCACCTGCGGAGCTGAGATTCCAATCGAGGCTTGGGAGCTAGGGAGCTGAGGTTTCCAATCGAGGCTTGGGAACTGCTGCTGCTGTACGTAGGCACGATGAGACGAGAGAAACGGGGAGAGGCACTGGCCGGCAGGGGAACTGTGGTGGGGAGCCACGAACACGAACCTAGATCTTGGGCGCACGCCGGAGCACAGGAAGTCGTCGACCGAAGCTTCAAGGTCGTGGAGGAGCGCTGCAGCCAGGACTCACACGGACGATGGCGCGGCGAACCCACGCAAGCGGCAGCTGCGACGAACCCAGACGAGCAGCCGGGGGCGGCGACGGCGAACCAACGCAAGCAACGCACGCTAGAGAGACAGAGTTCGGGGAAAAAAAGAACGAGTCGGGATGCGATTTTTTCCTACCCCGGGGATTGGAGGGGAAAGGTGGGGTGGGCTGGCACGGGGATGATCGACCCATTGGACATCCAAATTACGCAGCGGGATGGAAGGGTAAATATTTCCACGGGCCGAATTGACCCCGGGGATTGGGCTCGATTCTCTGAGGAATTTTTTATACTCTAAAGTGGCGCACTTTTTTGTCACCTTATTATTTCACGTCAGCATCGTTCACTATGAAATCATCGTGAGGTGTTGACGTCGGGGTTCCAGACTCTTCGTCTTCGTCCGTCGGTCGCGACACCACCCCGCTCGCCCCAACTCGACCATCAGCCTCCGCCTCCTTCCCCGCGCCACCGGCTGCACCCGTGTGTGGCTGTCCGCCTTGCCACCACCACCTCCGCCTCCCCAACTTCCATGCACTTGCGGTGGCTACTCCGATGAGAGTGCGGTGAGTCTAGCTCCAATTCATCGAGCGTAGAGCTTCTTTAAGTGTTGATGACCGCACCTATGCACTTTAATTTCCAGGATTTAAATGGATTTGGTACCGTCACCATCGCTTCGCTTTCCTCTCCTCGATAGCTCGTCGCCGGGACAACTCTGGCCACCACTGCCCAGAACGAGCCATTGGTGAGTCTCTACGTGCCTGCTGGCAAGTTATTGCAGCCTCAATCCAACCGATGCTGCTTCTCCCTTGCTTGCTGCTTCTCTGCCTCACTGCACCTCTGCGCTCGCCACACACACCGGCACTGCAGTTGGGCGCTGCCGGTGAACCGGCGCCGGAAGGAAGCTCTTCAGCTCGCTCATCCCTTTGTCTAGGTCCCAGCCGGGGTTGCTGTGAAGTCGCATGAGTTGTCTGGGCGCCTGCATGAGCTCACTTCTGTCTTCTACGCGTACAGGTAAATAGTAGGAAGAAAAAGAAACGCAACAGCAACTCTCATTCATTCAATTTTCTCTCTTGGTTATAGGTACCCAACAATGCTCCAATGAGTTTGACCTATCTTCCATTCAATTTTTAGAAAAATCTTTTAATAGCATATACAAATAATTTGGGTAGTAAATCAAATAAATAATGCCCTGTTATGCACCAAGATACGGTTGACACACATAATTTTAAACAATTACAGTAGAAAATAGATATTGCTCACATGTTCTTTTATTCACTAAATAAAAGCTTCTAATGTTACAAGGGATGTTTTGTAGGGAAGGCTCCCTGGTGCACATGATATAGCAGTCAAAAAACATGATATAGCAGTCAAAAAACTGTCCCGAAGTGCCAGATAGGGACTGAACCAGCTGGACAATGAAATGCAGGTTTTGGCTGAGCTTCAGCACAAGAAGCTTATTAGGTTGCTTGGGCTCTACTTGCACCGACACGAGATGATGATTGTTTATGAACATATAAAACCCTTTATTTATGGTGCCCTCCTCTTTATTCAAAAGCAAATAGCAATATTTTGTGTTCTGTAATATTTCAGGAATTTGGAATAGGATACATATAAATATTGCATCGCATTCTTATGTTAAATTATTGGAATGTTTCAATTTAAAGAAATGGTTTAGACATACAGGAAGTCTCCAATATTGTGGTACTTATCTTTTTACTGAACTGGGCAATATGAAAACTAAAGGTCCAGCTTATTAGTCTATAACAGTTGCAGGTCATGGTCTTATATACTTATGCATATCCACTTCGTTTTGTAAATGAACATAGCTGATTGAATTCTTAAACCTCAAGTACCTTAGAAAAATCATTTGGTTGACCAGGTCCTCACCTCCTTTTTTCTTAGGAGAATTCACATGCAAAGGGTAACTGCGGCAGCTCCATTCCTGCTGGATTTCAGTTTGGTACCAAACTTCTGTTTACCTTTCATTTGATTCCATTCACCGTTATTTTCAAACCTTTTGTTTAAGGCCTTGCGGATGCAGTAATCTTTTTTTTCTGAGTCAAACAAGAATGTCTTCTGATTTGTTCGTGCAGATATAATGTTTATAATTTTCACCCTTTTTTCCCTCAGCTTTACTAATATCATAGTTGTTCCCCTTGTATTTTATGATATCTATACCATTTGGTTTAATTTTTTTGGTATTATTTTTATATATAACTAATAATTAGTCTATATAACAATGTTTTTTTTTTTTGCAAAACTAATATTGTGTACACAAAACTAATAAGTCTCCATGTACTGTTTATTGTTCCTTAACCATTTCGGAATGTTTTCTTTCTTGGATTCGATCTATAAATAAAACCATTGCAGCTTTAGTA
>BCLH01000903.1:22435-66389 GCA_001602315.1 Zoysia pacifica
CCGCCGCCGCGGAGGACGTTCGGGCCGCGGCGTCCGCCGCTGCCGCCGCCTTGGCGAAGGCGGTGGACGGCGGTGCTACCGGCCGTGGTAGGAGCGATCGTGATCACGAACCGCACGAAGTTGGTTGCAGCAACGGTGATGCGGACTACGAGAGGCGCGACGACGACGGCGGTGGCGGCGCAGCTATGGAGGGCGGCGTCGTGGACGAGGACGACGTGTTCGAGATGCCGCGGCTGATGGTGAGCATGGCGGAAGGGCTGATGATGAGTCCGCCGGTGCTGGGTCCCCCGGCGGCGGCGTCGCTGGAGGACGAGGACGGCGTCAGCTTGTGGGATCACTCCTGATGGTGCTGCGCTGCGCTGGCATGGTGCTCGAGCTACTGACATCGCGTAGTGGAGGGTGTGGTGCGAGATGAGGACGCGCGCCGCGGCCGTGTGCTGGCAAATGGACGCGTGTGGGATCTCACCTGATGTCGACACAGGAATGTATGCGTGTTGCTTTAGGGCGATTTGTACGCTCCGTGATGCACTTGTACGTACGTAGCATGGATGTGAAATTTGATGATGCCGACCCCCGGATACACAGACATACATCGAGTTGAGCTTTGCTCATTCCTAGATGCGTTTGATACAGTTTCAGATTTAATAAGAAGCATACATATTTTAATTTCTTTTGAGAAATGATTCAGCTGAATCAGAGTCACTTGTTAGACCGGTTAGGCAGTCTAACTAGATGCGAATTTAAAAAACAAAGAAAGTGAACAATAGACTAATTTATCCTTGGTTTTTATGGTTGTTTTCATTAAAAATATTTAATTGTAATTCAATGATATACCCAAATAAACAGTTTTATAATGAACAAAAATAAACATCTAGGCCTAGCCAGCCTCATCATGTTCAATTTAGCCCACAGGGCCCAACCCACCGTGTCCTATTCATCTTGTTTGTTGCTATCTAAGTACTACTAAAACATACTTTCTCTTTTTTTTAATTGATACGTCGTTAACTTTTACATTTAACTTTGATCATTTATTTTATTTAATTTTTTTATAAATTTTATATAATTTGATTTATCATTAGAGTTATTTGAGTCACAAATTAAAATTTTACATATTCTTTTTAAATAATATGAGTAGTTAAAGTTGAATGTAAAAATTAACAGCGAAATCAATTAAAGTACGAAGAGACAACCAGTGAAAAGAGAGAGGAAGAGAGATGAAAATGGAGAAAATCATGCAGGGACACCGTCGATATGCTGCTCCATGGCGACCTGAGCTCCTGGCAGCGACGGGGTGCTGATTTTTGCTGTTCGCGCGGTTCGTTCCATTTCTTAGTTGCACATCTAAACAAATCAAAGCTTTGCAAATATACTTCTCCGGTCGATCGTACTCGTCCCTGGCCAAGGCCACAATAGACAGCGAGTCGTGGCAACGTTGAAGTACTCTTGGTTGCATGCCGGGGTCCGGGGATGTTGATGTTGCCCGCCGCGCCGTGCTGCCACATTGGTTGCCTGTCGCTTGGTGCCGCCCGTCCGGTCTGAGCTGCGCGCCCAAGCACTCGAAAGCGAAGCAGCTCCCTGACCTCCTCTGCACTCACCGTCACCGTGTCGAGCGCAGGATTGAGACCAGGTCATACCGAGACAGATGGACGGAGTCACAAGGGGGACAAGCCGTAAGCCATGCCGGAGGCGCTAGCGGCCAACACGGCAACACGAGCGGCGCCCGAGATTACCGAAACGACGGCACAGCTGGAGCTCCGATCTCGAGACCAAAGCAAAACGCGGCGGGGCCCCAGCTCCTACGTGCGTGCCGGTCAGCGGGTGCCTGACTCGACAACTCGTAGAGTCGTAGTAGGCTAGGCACACGAGCGGAATCTGGGGCGAAGCGCATCGCCATCGATTCGCGGCGGCGCGGCCGGCCGTGGAAACCGCGCCGGAGGTTCGGCCGGTCGACGCGCCGCGCTGTGCGTGGTGCTGCTATTGGAGACGACAGAACAATGTAAACTAATCCTCTCCGAGCCGCCGGTCTCGATCGCGGTAGTACTTTCTCATCAGGAGTCGTTTACCAGTTGCCACGAGTTTCTCGTTCAGAGGGGGGGGGGGGTTGTGAAACAGGGGAGGTGCCATTGTCGGACATGCCGAATCTTCGACCAACGACCGTGCAGCGGTGTTCACCAGGATCACCGTCAATTACCTTGTGCAGACACAGCACGAGCGGCTTATCGCAACAGCATTCCGGCCACTACGGTCGACGTCGAGTACAAGGCAGCCACCAGCCACCCAATTATTGAACAGTACTATCAATTCCTGAATGGATGCTACTTGCAGAAACTGTAGCGAACCATCACCTTGCGGGTCGCGGCACGCAGGACAAGGCGAAGGCAACGAATCGGGTGCCCGCCCCCCGTGCGGTTTTAGCTTATTTAGGGGATGTTTGGTTCTTATCTTTCATAAGCCCTCACTAAAATTTAGCGTTACCATAGACACTGTCAAATCATTATTAATATATCCATGTTTGGACTGGAGTCTTACCAAATTTTTGTTTTACCCATTTGCAGGTAAGAAAATGATGTTTTGTTTCCATTGTTTTAGTGGCCAATGTTATTAGTATGATGTGAGGTCCATATATTATAATAATATTTTAAATACTAAATATGGTCAAGTGAGATTTTATTTTGTAGATTTAATTATAAAAAATTTAATGGTTCAATCGGATTCTAGAATGAATATGTGATTTTAAAAGCAGGATGATCAAAAGCTTATTAGCATTGAAATCTTGTTTTGCGTGTAGCCACTAGTAGATTGCCACCTCAGCTGGGAAAAAAATTCTTTGCACACCGACTGCAATCCATTGTGGTACAGTCTTGCTTCCGATTTACACACCATGTGTCTAAACCTTCTTATCTAAGGGTGTGACACCTTGAAACGTTTCAGATTCTGAAATAAATCACTTGAAACGGTGTCAAACGATTAAAATGATGAAAAGTTTCACCGTTGAATCACTCGAAACTTTCGAGAACTTGGACGAGTGAAACGGCTCCAAAGGTGTTTCACCTGTGAATCACTTTGCTCTTAGCCATGTAAAATTTTTAAAATTTAAAAAAAATTCCTCAAATTTTTAAATTTTCTCAAAAGTTATTCCGTTAGGTTCGTTTTGTCGAACACTTCGAGTAGGTGCTTTCTGAGTTATTTTTAAAATTTTTTAAAGTTATTTTATTGGTTCTCAAAGTTTTTTAAAATTGTTTTATTAGTGACACGCTAGAGTCAGCCTCTGCATCATCGATGGCTTGGATCGAGGCGCCATGGCTGGCTGCTGCGCGATGGGAGCCAGTGGCTGCTGTTCGATGGAGGAAGATGACTCCTGGCTCAAGCAGTTAGCAGCCGCTTTGAGATTGGTTGCCTGGGACAAGTGACACGCTGGACGAGAGAGTGATGAGAACAAGTGACACGCTGGAGTCAGCCCCTGCATCATCGCTGGCTTCGATCGAGGCGCCATGGCTGGCTGCTGCGCGATGGGAGCCAGTGGCTGCTGTTCGATGGAGGAAGATGACTCCTGGCTCAAGCAGTTAGCAGCCGCTTTGAGATTGGTTGCCTGGGACAGGTGTCGCAAATCCATCCAAGACTGTACAGGAGATTGTTTGCAGCCCTCCTGCAGACAATTTTTTTCCTCTCAGCTGCATGTGTAGCAAGCGTCGGCCAAAACGTTGGTGAGCATTTTGCTCGCCCGCGACTTGACTCCGCTTCCATGTTCAGCGCCGTCGATCAGCAGGGGCAGGCTGGCCAATGGCACAAGGTCCCAAAATCTTGAAGCCTTATTTTCTGTCTATTATAGAACACATACTAATACATGCCACTGCAAAAGATTAACGAAATAATACTACGTGACTAGATTCAAATGATCTTTCGACCAGAAGTCAGCCATGCGCCAGTTAATCGCCTCCGTCCAAATCAAAAAATCACAAACCTGCTCAACATTGCCACTGCGGCTATTACAAGGATAAATATTTTGCTACTTGCCTGCTAGCTGGATAAATTAGAAAATGTTATATCTTCATGATGCAACTTCAAAAATATATTTGCAGTAAAAGAATCTCATACTGCTTTAAAAAATGAACTTTATATGCTTTTTTTAGGTATTGATGCTATAGTTGATGACGGTCATGCATGGGATTACTGTATGAAATTGACATATTTTTGCATTTTTTTTTCTTTTGGAGTGCAGAGCCTCAGTTTGATTTTCGCACCGGGGCCTCAAATTCTCCGGGATGGCCCTGCCGTGTTTACTGTGCATTGGCTTGCCAAT
This sequence comes from Zoysia pacifica, assembly GCA_001602315.1. NCBI lineage: Eukaryota > Viridiplantae > Streptophyta > Magnoliopsida > Poales > Poaceae > Zoysia > Zoysia pacifica. Next base: position 26,736 of record BCLH01000903.1, read on the forward strand.
TTTTCCATTGATACACCAAATATTGGTAGCAATTCAAATAATAACTAATTTTTGTGGGAAAACCAATTATTGGAAAGTATATGTTGGTAAGAAACCAAACACACCCTTAACCCGCGGCCGCACGCGAATCCCTCCGATTCCACCACCAACCTTGCGCCGCGCGCCGCGCCCTGCCTCCCTCGCCGCTTGGCGCTCCCTGTCTCCTCCCCGCGAGCCGCAGCCCGAGACAAGCACCTGCTCCCGCATGAAAACGAGCTTCAACTCGCGAAGCTTTTTTTACTACCACCCGCACGGCCGGCCAGCCAGAGCCAGGCGCACCGCCGAAGCTGCCAGGCAGCCGCGCCAGCTTCCCAGCCCCCTTAAAATCGCACGCGCTCAACAGCTAAACGCGGCCGGCCACCGCGCGCGCACGCTAGCTCGCACATTCTGCTTACTTCTCCACTGCTAACCTCAGAGAGATTACTGGAGTGAGACAGTGAGCGTGCACACTGCACGTTGCAATGGCGGACATGGTCAAGCCGCTGAGGCTCAAGGACCTCCTGGAGCTGGACTGCGACTCGTGCAGCGCGGCCGGCTTCCGTTGCTACCCGCGCCGCCTCGGCGAGTCATCACCGCCAATGCCGCTCAGCTTCTGCCGCTCGCCGTCGTCCCTCCGGCGCCGCTCCAGCAAGCTGTCCCACATCTCCAGGAGCCTCTCGCGCCGGCTCAGAGGAGGCTTCTGGTGGCGTCGACGCGACGACGGCGAGGAGGTGGACGCGGCCGTTCCCGGTGGCGGATGCCCCTCCGAGCCGGACACGTCACCGTCCGGGTCCAGCGGTTCGTCCGGAAGCACGACGAGGAGGTCACCGTCCGAGTCGGACTCGGAATTCTCGTCGGCGAGCTCGAGCTCGGGCTCGGAGAGCATGCACGACGCCGTGGTCACCGCCGAAGAAAAGCACGAGGTAACTAGCTGCTCTTCGCTCTCCACTCTGTTCATCATCATCAATTCATCATGCTTCCATAATAGGGCTTGATTCAGTTCAACCGTGTCCCGCTCAACTCGCCTCTGTTCGTTGTATCATTTTCGTGCCTACATGCTCTTGATTTGATCAGCGATTAGCAATGAAAACGGTTACGGAAGCCCCCACCCGTTGACACTATCACTGTATCACAGCACAGTACCACGCAGCTACAAACGGTCGGCTCATTTATGCGGATCTTTTGCACTGTGCCGATGCATGAAGCATCCAAGGGGATCATCTAATGCATTGATGCACAATGAGCACGCGCTGCATACATTCGTGGTCCTATTTGTACAGTGTAGAATTACTCTGATAGGAAGAAGAGTTGTTCAGGACTGTGAATAGTAATTTATACTGCTTTTCAAAAAACATAGTATCACTTTACAATCCGAAATTTATCTTATAGATACCGTATCTTACGAAGTTTGTAGCTCATGTTAGCATTACCAGTGTAGTACTTCTGAATTATTTGCTTCAACTTTAGTGATTGATTTATGGACATGAACTGTCCACATTTTACCGCTAGTACCCACAGAACTTTATTAAGGCCCTAAACCGTTTACCTGGTTGTTAATTGTCCTTCTTATCGTTTGGTGGCTCAATGAGATTCGCGCCTCAGCCTTGACCACTTGGATCAAGACAGTACTACCACCCGGTAGTACTTTGCTGTCTAGTGGCGGTCAAGTACTGATAACCACATAGTACGTTGTAGGCCGGTGAAAAAAATGAATCGCTGGTCCACAGCTGCAACCACCGGGCCTCCCTGACGAGACTCGAGAACTCCCTAACCGTTCGGCCACCCAAACCGTCCTGTTCACGCACTGCACGTCGATGGTGCCCGGCCGGTCCAGTGCCGTGCCGTCGGTGGACCAAAAGGAAAAGTAGATGCCAGGATAAATGCCGTACAGTGTTCTCGCTCCGAAGCCCCGGCCGCCATTGGCGTGGCTTCGACGGAGCTTGCAGAGCGAAGGCTCTGTCGTCCGGCGGCCCACCGGGCGCTTCCCCTACCGTTCCGGCTGGTCGCTGCCGTCGCCAAGTTGCCTGCGCACCGCGCGTCATGCACAAGCGTACTAGTACCAACCACCAGGTGGCAAGGTCCACTACCACCGTGCTAGCTTGTCTTTCTATGCAAGCGTCGCATGTGGCCACCATGGCTGGTTAATTTGAATGGCCCAAGCTGCTAGTGATTAACACGCCGGTTACTCTAGTAGGAGTGGTCAACAAAGCGTTCGCTAAGCCGGCGCCGCACGTTCTGCTCCAGCTTCCCGGGTCCCGGTAGTGCTGCGTGCTTTGTCGCCTACGAAAAGGTCACGGCTCCCACCACCGGTCCGCACAAAACCACCGAGAGAGAGCAAGGGCGGGAGCGCCCATGCCCACGCGTGCGTGCGTGAGTCCTCTCCTCTTTGGTGCTGCTGGTCCGTACTCCGGCTTGTGGCCTCTGTCGCGGAGCTAGGCCACCAAGTCATCCGCGGCTTTCTTTGTCAACCATGGACATGGTTGATTGAGGCTTGGGAGCGGTTTATGGCGGTGCTCGAAGCTGGTGGCTAATGTCGTTTGGCTGCCGCGCAATGATGCAGGGCGGGAGGAGGAAGAAGGCGGGGGAGGGGTCCAGCTCGGGCTCAGAGGCGGGCGACAAGGAGCAGCTCAGCCCCGTGGCCGTCATGGACTTCCCCTGCTTCGACGGCGAGGACGACGCCGGCCTGGGCTCGCCGTCCTTGGATGACAGCATGATTTCACGTGTCCAGAGTAAGTGAAATATTCTGAACCAGGAAGTACCAAGAAAATAACTTTACCACTAGTATATCCGTGTCCGCGAGATCAATTCATCCGAAGAAAAATAATAGAGATAAGATCTCTCTACCATTAATTTAAGAAGAGAATATAAATAAATAAATTAGTATCAACCGATAATGTATTCTTGATTAGTGTCACATGCTAAAATCTACTGCTAATTACTTTTAAAATTAAACGATACAATAATTTATATTTCTTAGAGAATTTTTAAAGATAATTTAAATCTCGAGATCAACACAAATATATGATCCACAATTATTTAATCTATTTTAAAATCTACCAAATAATACTACGAAGTACTCTACTAATCACGGAAAGAAACAATAAGGCCTCCTTTGAATTGAGGAAATTTTTTTTTATTTTTGCGTTTTTTTAAATTAAACTAATTTTTGTAAAATTTTTGCACAATAACTGTAAAAATCCTGCGTTTTAAAAGAGCCCTAAAGTACGAATAAAGTCTGCGGGAGCGCTTAACTGAACAAAAGGTGCTGGACTTGTTCCGGTAGTATCTCCGGTCCTCAGCCACGGAAAATGCAGAGGTCAGATTCAACCATGTATAGTGTGTCGTGTCAGTAGGGAAAAAAAAACTGCACGGAGCAAAGAGACACAGTCACACAGGCTGAGCAGTTGACCGTGCCTCCAGAAATGTTGTCTGGTGGAGTCAGAGTCCTCTCCTTCCTTCATTTTTAATTGTGATTTTAGCTTTAGGTGTGAGAATTAAAAAAAGATATTAGAAGAGAGAAAGATATGCTTAATAAAAAAATAGAGAATGTATTGGTAAGTGAAAAGTTATGTTAATAAAAAATATATTAAAAAAAGAAAATATATTGAAAAGTAAGAACAAATGTATTTGAAAATGAACAGAAGAAATACATCTTTTCATTTTGAATGCAGCAGAGTACAATTGTATCCTTTTAAATATGTAGAGTACGGTTGCTAGCATTACTTAAAAAAAATATAAGTATTTCAAAGTTTAGTCAAAGTTAAATTTTAGATTTGATAATAATATCTTTAAAAAATTTAAGAAAAGAGTTGTATATTACGAAAGTTTATTTCATGATAAATTTAGTATCATAATTTATTAAAAAAATTTCATTATTAATAATCAAAGTTATTTTTTCTTTGATCAATATTAAAAATGCTTATATTTTGAGACATACTCCCTCCGTTCTTAATTTTTGATATTTCATTTTATTCAAAAAAATTAGTTCAAATATGTAAAATTTTAAGTTGTGATTCAGATAACTCTAATGATTAATTAAATTATAACAAAATATTTAATTTTTATCAAAAACTTTTGAATAAGACAAATGGTCAAAATTAAAATTAAAGTCAATGATAATATTAATTTAATAACGAAAGGAGCAGGCAGTAGTGTGCAGTAGTCTCGTGCGGTAGAGAGAAATTTCATGGGTTTAATGCTGTCATATCATAATAAGAGTAGGTTTACAACGATTAAAAAAAGAGAGTAGGTTTACAATGTTACCGAATTACTGTAAAAAGATATTGAGAACAAGATACACTCTTCAATTATTCTCAGACATTATTTTTTTAAAATTAATACTGAATCTATTATTTTTTATAGTGGATCTACAGATTAAAGTACTTTTTAGCGGATAACTCAATTTTTAACTGTTATATCTAATCTAGTATACTACAATAAACAATTATTATTAACTTCAAAAACTGTAACAAACCTACGATTAGCTCCAATCTCTCCTCTGTTCCGTCTTATGCTCGACACGATACGGGCGATATAAAGCCAGTCAGATTTGCTTCTTGTCATCATGCAGGAGGGAGAACGGCGCAAAAGATCCGACGGTTCGGAAGCCTCGACGAGCTAGTCCCAATGGACCTCGAGGCGCACCTCGCCGCCAGCCCCGACCACGACGACGTCCCAGCAGCGCGGCAGCTCCCGCGTCATGCCGATGAGACGACACCGCCGAACCCAACAAGGAGCAGGAACGGCGCCAGCGTCGACGTCCACGACGAACCAGGCCTCCTCGCGCGGCTCATGGACACGGTACCGGCCAACAGAACGAACGACGTCACCCAACGACTTCTGCTCGACTACTTTGTCGAGATGAAAGTGGAACGGCGCTCGCAACCACACAGCGCACCGCAACGAAAGGCCGCCGAACGGTTGGGTGACGACGACGGTGAGATTCTGGCCGCGGCCAGGAGATGGTTGCTGGACGGCGCCGGGGCCGAGCGGTGGGGCTTGGAAGACGTGCTGCGTGGCGGGGAGGCCGTCCTGGCGGAGATGGAGCGGGGCCGGCGGTGGATGCAAGTCGGCGAGGAGGAGCGGGAGGTGGGCACGGTGGTGGGGAGACTGCTGATCGATCAGATGGTGGATGAGATGGTCAGAGATTTGCTTGTGTAGATTATGTTTGGATGTCTATGTGGAATGCAATAGAATATGTGCAGTAAATAGTGAAGAACTCTGTTGACTGATCTATCCGATTCCCGGATAACCTTTGCCTTCAAATATGTACAAAGAACGACCGTGATTTTTTTAGCACGAGGGCACGATCACGCTCATTGGAGTTTTTTTAATTAGGATCAAATACATTGACCAGAAACACGATGTGAGCTGCTGTTTGTTTTCAGTCTATCTGTAAGCTTCCAGTTAATGAAAGTTTATTCCATCTTACAACAGATTTGTTGATGCATTCGAAAATCATCCACGTGCAAAGCAATTTCAAGATTGGCAAGTAAACTCTCCTGCTTGCTGTTTCCAGCGAATCGGATCCATGCATCTACTCTTTCCGCTCTCTGTAAAAAAGACTCCTCACAACTCGTGCATGTCCAAATTATACTCTATATTGCCCCTGCTTTCTGAATCACCATGTCCTGGATTCCTTGTCGCTCATCTTTGCACTGCAGAACAACCGCGCATTTTTAAACATCTACTCTCAATCTACCGATCAGCTAACCCTGAATATATAAACGAGCCGATGTTTTCTCTCATCTTACCACTGGTGCTGCGGTGATCGCCTGCGAAAATGGCGGCGCCTGGGCTTCTAAGCTCAGTGGCACTGGCTGTAGCAACCGTTCTTGCCTCCCTGTGCATCGGCGCGCTCTCAGAAGATGGTGCGTGCTGCGGTCTCCATACGTGTTCTTCTCTGCTTTAGATTTTGAGTTATTTGCATTAGAGTAAATGTCGTGTGTCCGTGCAGATCGACTGGAGAACCTGCGGTTCGTGCGGCGCGCGCAGGACGCGCCGCTGGTGTCGAGCTACAACTACATCGTGATCGGCGGCGGCACGGCGGGGTGCCCGCTGGCGGCGACGCTGTCGGAGCACTCGCGCGTGCTGCTCCTGGAGCGTGGCGGCCTCCCCTATCGCAACATGTCCAGCCAGCAGCACTTCACGGACGCGCTGGCGGACACGTCCTTCGCGTCGCCCGCGCAGCGGTTCATATCCGAGGACGGCGTGGTGAACGCGCGGGCCAGGGTGCTGGGCGGCGGGAGCTGCCTCAACGCCGGGTTCTACACGCGCGCCAGCAACGACTACGTGCGCGCCGCCGGGTGGGACGCGCGGCTGGTGAACTCGTCCTACCGCTGGGTGGAGCGCGCGCTGGTGTTCCGCCCCGACGTGCCCCCGTGGCAGGCCGGGCTCCGCGACGCGCTGCTCGAGGTCGGCGTCACGCCGGACAACGGGTTCACGTTCGACCACGTCACCGGCACGAAGATCGGCGGTACCATCTTCGACAACAACGGGCAGCGGCACACCGCGGCAGACTTCCTCCGCCACGCGCGGCCCGGGCGCCTCACCGTGCTGCTCTACGCGACCGTCTCCAGCATCCTCTTCAGACAGCAAGGTGCGCACGTGCACGTGATCTTCTATACCGAACTTTACTCTGCACACAGTCGCACTGTACTGAACTTGAAGAATCTGTTACTATGACAGAGGGCGTGCCGTTCCCAGTTGCGTACGGTGTGGTGTTCACGGACCCGCTGGGGGTGCAGCACCGGGTGTACCTCCGGGACGGCGCCAAGAACGAGGTGATCCTGACGGCAGGCACGCTGGGGAGCCCGCAGCTGCTGATGCTGAGCGGCGTCGGGCCGCAGGCGCACCTCGAGGCGCACGGCATCCAGGTGCTGGTCGACCAGCCCATGGTCGGGCAGGGCGTGGCAGACAACCCGATGAACTCGGTGTTCATCCCGTCGCCGGAGCCCATCGCCCTCTCCCTCGTGCAGGTCGTCGGGATCACCAAGATGGGCAGCTTCATTGAGGGCGTCAGCGGGTCAGAGTTCGGCATCCCCATCTCGGAGGGCACCCGACGCTTCGCCCGCAACTTCGGCATGTTCTCTCCTCAGGTGCGATCAGCTTAGCTTCGCCGCCTTGCTTCGATGCTTGCTTTCTTCGATGCCGAGAATGTAGTTTTCGTATCGACCGTCGTGTTCACGCAGACTGGGCAGCTCGGCACGCTGCCGCCTAGGCAGAGGACACCAGAAGCACTACAGCGCGCGGCAGAGGCGATGCGGCGGTTAGACAGGCGGGCGTTCCGCGGCGGCTTCATCCTGGAGAAGATCCTGGGGCCGGTGTCGTCAGGGCACATCGAGCTGCGCTCCGTCGACCCGCGAGCGAACCCAGCCGTGACGTTCAACTACTTCCGGGAGCAGGAGGACCTTGATCGGTGCGTGCACGGTCTCGAGACGATAGAGAGGGTGATCCAGTCCCGGGCCTTCGCCAACTTCACCTACGCCAACGCCTCCGTCGAGTCCATCTTCAGCGACTCCGCCAACTTCCCCGTCAACCTGCTGCCGCGGCACATCAACGACTCGCGGACGCCGGAGCAGTACTGCAGGGACACCGTCATGACCATCTGGCACTACCACGGTGGCTGCCAGGTCGGCGCTGTCGTTGACGACGATTACCGGGTCTTCGGGGTGCAGCGGCTACGGGTGATCGATAGCTCCACCTTCAAGTACTCCCCCGGCACGAATCCACAGGCCACCGTCATGATGCTCGGACGGTAACAGATTTCTCTTACTACAAAGCATCTGAATGTATTTTTGCTATGAAATGAGCTCAATTGAGATGATCAAACCTACTCTTCTGAATCCATGCAGGTACATGGGAGTGAAGATTCAGGCTGAGAGATGGAAAAAGAACAAGTAATTTCAGGATGAAATAGGTGGTGATGACACCTGACACAATTGTAACTGGGTATCTGCTGTAGACTAGACTTTATTTCTTTCTTTGTTTCTTTTAATAAAATATTTTACTCTTTTCTAGACACAATTTGAGTTCCTGCTAGTTGATTCTGAATCGTTGACACCCCTCGAGATGCATCACTCAGCATTTTAGAACAGTAAAACAGTGAACTAATCAGCGATGGTAATTTTAGAAAGGATGGAATATATGAATAAAAGAAGTGCATTTTCTAGAAAAGTGAACAATGGTTCAGACAGCTGCAGTGTTCATTTACAGTGGCAGGACTTTCTTTATTCAGATTTACGCGGAAAGGATATGCCTGATGTAGTTGCTACTAGTGGCGTCTCCCTGAACACAGGGATCTGAGATGAAACCCCATCAGTTTTTCTGTACGTACAAGAATCAAATGCGAGAACTGCATCGGCCAAGTTAATGCGCTAAGTAACACAATGCACAGAACGAAATAAAAGGTGAAGAAATAGATTCCCCGTTAGATTTTTTCCCTCCTACTCTACTTCCCAGAAATCTATAACTCCGGAAATTCCTATCTGTGCTCTCAACAAAGAGCAAATGCTCTTTGTTCTGCTGCTCAACTAGGAAGTTTCTAGCAAATAGCAACTATATAATGACAGCCAAAAAATACATATTGAGATTTCTTGGATGGCCAGAAATGAACCACAAATGTTTCCACTAATCTGGGAATGCTGTGCATCCTGGCAATGGTTTCACCGTGCCATTACAGTGAATACTAAGGATACTGCATGAGGTGTCAGTGTGACCTCATCGGCAACGAACTACATTTGATCGACGACGAACTACTATCCGCCTCATGCATTCCAGTACTCTTCCCCAACATGCCGGCCGTACCCTCATGCATTCCAGGCTCTCTGGATGGTCGAATGTTTCCTCAATAGCACCAATATGTTCAGCCCATGACATTCTGTAGCCATAAATCTACATGTAAAACTATCAAATTCGATTTACTGTGCAACTTCATATGCATCAGTTGCCGCTACGGCATCTGCTCCTGGAACATGCCAACACTTACTAAACCAATCTATAGCACTAGACCATGAATCTCCTATTCTCTCTAGCTTGTTCCTGAATACTAGTAGCAAGCAAGAATAGACGATTAGGCTTGCATGCAGGCGTAGTTCAGGGAAACAACAGTGTATTAAGCGAAAAATTCCAAACAAAAGGTTAAAAAGTTCCTGGTAAAATTCAATTGCAGAGACAAATTCAATATGACGCAGCCCAACAAAGCCATGTGGTAAGTTGGACCATTTGACAGTCGCTGGATATTTGTGTGGCAGAACCGCCCTAAAACACTAGATGGCTCGCCTAGGATCGATCTCGAGTAATGTTAGACAACAATATCTAAATAGTACAACACGAGAGTGATATTATAAAATATAAGAAACGACTTGAGTCTTACAGTAAATTCAAGTTCTTATAAAGAAAGAGCTGAAAACAGAGTTTTTAAAATGACGTGGAAGTAAAACACACACACGACGGTTTTCTTATTGACATGTCTTGTCCTAAGATATGGTTCACTCCTCACGATCGAAGGTTGGGGAGGCAGGAACCGGTTCACAAGACCAGTTTACACAAGGGCTTCTCCAACCCAATCTCCTTTGCCGCAACAACAACACTAGCTACCTGAAAGAGAAACTACTCCACAGCAAAAAGGAGAAACAACAAACTATGAGTACTAATTACTCAGTAAGTCTTACCCGTCAAAAATGGCTGACTACAGCTGACTCCAAAGCATGAGGGGCTGACTCAGGGATGGCTCTTTGCTTAAAACACAGCACTATCAGTGGATTCTTACTTTCAACTTTTACTTTCAACTTTTAGCAGTAAGTTAAGTTACGAAATGTAAATTTAATTTGCACCGTAACTATGGCAAGCATGGTGGCCAAGCAGTTGCTAATAAACTAATCAAACAATATATATTATTATTATTATTAGCCCAGTTGTTACTACGACATAACGCAGTGAATAAGTGGTACTCGTTATTGTGAGTGGCAGCGATTATAATCGATTTACACCAACTGAGAAAGATCTAAAATACATGACACGTACGCACTTCCTAGAAGCCGCACGTGGCCACATTTCACAGCAATACCATAGTGTCGGCCCGAGGCCTACCACTCCCAAGCACATAGTCCCATGTCCCAGTATTCATTCGGTACTGTTCAAACTTGCTCAACAGGGCCACACTCGAATCAGTCTTTAACCGATACTGACATGGCTACGATACACCAGCCATAAGTCCACACAGGAAACATGCCTCTGTGCCGTCCTATTCCTTGTCCGATCTCAGGTTAATAGTGTGGTAATAAAGCGAACAGGATAATAATCTATAGCTCGCGAGTAAGATTTTTCATTCACTCGACTTCTACCGTCAAATTGACTTAGCCTAGCTCTAAATCGAGTTATCTGTACCCATATACATTCAACATGGGTAATTGGCACTATCATGCAGTCTAAGGTTTACAAACAACTCCTACAACGTAATGCATGGTACATTAATCATACAATACATAGTGATAAAATAAAATTTAAAACATAGTTAATGCATCGGGGCTTGCCTTCGGTTTGTTGAGGGTTAGCGCAAATAAAAGGAAGCTTCTCAGCGACGGACGACTCCGGAGCAACCAAAGCAAGTTGTTGACCTTCTTCGGTGATTCTTAAATGCATGAAGTGATATGCGGTGTGATTAGGTATGCACCTAATAGCATTCTAATGTTTTAACTCGTCATCGCATGCGACGAGAACTTCACATGCGATGATATGATTATGAATGCATATGTTAAGGAGTGTTATGCGAATGCTTTCATGCAGAAAGGGCTTTATTAACTTAACGTGCTATCTGTAATTATGTGGCAAGATTTAAATTTTTACTTAAAGGAATGATTTTTTATAGTATTCTATTTGTCCAAATAGGGGAACTATTTCTAAATCTTGTTAATATGGTTCTTGAGGGCATAAATCACAAATTAGTTGCTCATAATATTAATAAAGCTATAAACTAATTTCTGGACCAATTTTATAATTTATTGCAATATTATGAATTTCTAATGAATTAATTCGTATCTAAGAGTAATAAATTATTTATAAATAATATATAAGTGTATAAATTCTAAGTAACTCTAAGATGACATATATTAATCAGTAGAACATAATTATGCATTTTTCACATTTTTAATATGCATGCAAATGGATATATCAGTTAATGCATGATGCACTCTATTTAATTAAAATAATTATTGAAAATGCAGAAAAATGCACCTTCGATAGTTCTAAAATATTCTAGATGATGAGAGGATTCCAACGGTATATTATTTGTAATTTTTGGGCTCATATGCATTTTTTATGATTTTTGCAAGTTTTTACGAATTTATGGGCAATTGAAAATTGGATTTCCGGATTTACGGGAGTTTGGATGCCATGTGGCGATCCGCGAGCGCAGCGCATTGGGGCGCACTGAAAACACGGCCGCACGGGATCAGGCCGCGTTGTCACACGAGATCTCGACGCCAGGGGTCGAGTTGGCCGAACCAGCCATGGCGGCCGGGCAGCGGCGCGCGCCGGCGATCTCGCTAGAGCGCGTTTCTCGACGGTCGCGCGCACGGGCCTGGTGCCAAAATAGTCGCCGCAGCCTGGGAAACTCGGTGAGGGGGTCTTCGGCCGGAGAAGCTCAATGGAAACAGACTGACGACGAGAGGGGGCGGCGGTGCAGGTTCGGTGGTGTGTAGAACTCGGACCCGTTGACGAAATCTCGAACAACTGTCTCCTAGAGCTCGAGGGCGACGAGGAGAATACCGGCGTCTAGGTTGTCGCCGCCGGAAAGGGCCGGAAGGGAGTCGTCAGCATTGAGGGTAGGGGTCACCACGGCGCCGGCGAGGGTGAGCTCCAATATCCTGCAAATCCGGCCACAAAGCGGTCGATTGAGGAGCCCAATAGATGGTTCGGGGAGAGGGGAGGTCGGAACCGAAAGGAATCGAGTGGAACTCGCTAGAGCTCACCGGATTTGGTCGAAGAACGGCCGGTGGTCCGAGAACTCGTGAAATTGGGAAAAAATTCGATTCTGGTTGCCGTAGCTCGGGGATGGAGGAGATACCGTGGTGAGAGGTGGAGGACGGGGCAGCGCACCCGCTCGCCGAGGATGGTGGCTGGAACGGCGCTCAACAGTGGCTCTCCGCGGAGGAATAGTGTGTTCGGCCGGGGGAGGCAGTGAGCGAGAGTGAGGGACAGATGGAGAGCGAGAGAAAGAAACGTTGAGAGAGTCTTAGGGGGAGGGACACGAGGAGGGACTTGTGTCTTTCATGCCTCAACGTGGGGTGTCGTGGCACGGGGGTGCGCGGGTCACGCGCGTTGGAATAGGAGCAAGAAAGAGAAATAATGGGACTGACAGCTGGGTCCCACGGCTTTTTTCTTTTTCTCGAATTTTTCGGATTTTCAGTGCATCTTTTTGTTTTTATCCGAAAAGCGCACTTTCTGAGCTCCAAGGTTTCTGAAATTTTGCAGGATGATAAAACATTTAAAGATGAACAACTTTTATTTTGGGGTCAAGTTCAGAATCGAAATAAATAAAATGATATTTAATTTTTGAAGACAGGCTAGCTTTTAAAGGAAAATAAATTATTTGGGACTTTTAAACCTCAAATAAAATTTTCCAAAAACTTCTCAAATTCAAGTGGTTGCAAGAACATTCAAGAGAGAGTTTTGTTTCACAATATTTCATTGAAAATTTTGAACTCACATTTTAAATTTCAAACTTAAATTTGAGACTAACTTGAAATTGGGTTTAAATTCTTTCGAGCTTGGATTTTTGAGAATTTCTAATTCGAATGGAGCGCTTTATTATTCGTAAACATGAAGTGTTACAATTTGTGGGTTCGCCAACATTGAACTCCCGGGCAAGTTGACGGTGCGGTCCTTCGGGAACAATAACTTGATTTGTCTGAACTTGGAACGCGCAACACTCGTTCCTGCTACATTTGCATCCGCAGTTCTGTGGTTCCCATACTACGGAGCAGCACTCTAAATGGCAGCTGCTCGTACACGACCTCCAGATCTACCAACAGTAACAGTTGCCGGAAGCGGCGGGAAAGACAGGTTCGCACAAGCGCATGTGACAGACAGCCCAAAAGGTACATTTACATATGCACTGCTAGTAGTAGTATATGCACGTCGCTTTGTTGCCTACTGTTTGGCCAGCATTTGCACAAACCCAAGGCGCAAGGCTGGAATCGCAGATCGGTGCCAAAGAATACCGGGTCACATGTGTTTTTAGGAGGGTCCTGATGATGATCAGATCACGGCAGTTAAAAAGGGGCGGTTTACTACGTAGCTTCAGCCTCGTCGGGGTGGATCCGTGAACCTTGTACTGGTACTGTACTACGGCACCACCAAACGACAGCGTTCTTCAGATCAGCCGGTGTTTCGGTGGCACTGCATCGTCGCTTTCGTTGCCATCATAGTACAGCAGCTGAGATTCTAGGAAAAGGCGATCAAAAGATCGTGTTTGGTGGCACTGAAACTGAACACGTTGTAAATCAGCTATGATTGTTGACGTGCTCAACCATGTGCTGACAGTTCGAAGAAATCTTACTCGTAATACATTTTTTCTCTTTTTTTTTTTTTTGCATTTTTTCGACGTCAGATGCGGATTGAGTCACCAACAAAAGTTGCAAAAGAACAGGTGAAAGGAAGCCAAGTTTGTGGGTCGTGGAACTATTCCCTTTGTTCACATTTAGTAGTATCATTTTAGCTCTCAAGAATAAGGGTATGTAAAGTATTGCACAGAAGAAATGAGATAGAAATGTAAAGTGTTAGAATGATAATTAAATATAAATGCAAAACTCCCTTCGATGCTATAATTCTTGGGTGTTGTTTCGAGAAGAGGGAAATGGACGGTGGGATTGGATTTGGGAAGAGAAAGTGAAAATCTACACCCTCCATTCATCCATTTTTTAAAATCTCAAACCCATTCAACATTTACCAAACGCTAAACCACATTGATGTTTTGGACATGTCTTAGGTCAAACTATATGAATTAATTTGTCTTGAAAAAATCTTTCATATAAATATATATATTCCACTTTTAAGCAAAAATTTATGAAAAAAAATTGCATTCAAAATTGTATTTTAAAAAATGTGTTATTGTTTAAAACATCGAAAAGATATGAAACCGAAGGAAGTATGCATTTTGAAGGTTTATTCTCCAAAGTCGTACTACTAGCTTTATTAATTCCCGCTATTTACAGAACAAAATTGCAGCTGAGATAGCATTACATGAGGTGGAAGAAACTCCGGTACATGCTGCGGTACACCTACTGTACGTAGTAGCAGCGAAATTAGCTGCAGTCTATGAACACCGGGAGAAGAGGAAGTGCGGGCTTCCCCTGACAATCGTCACGCTTCGCTGTCGTGTGAGGCGCACTCCCTCACAGCCCATGCGGCAGCGACGTTCGTCGCTCTGACGATCGTCAGAGGATCCGCTTCCGCAGAGGAGCCCCTCTGTTCGCGCGTTTACTGTGTCTTCCCTGAAATCATAAGCGGGCTCCTCACGATGTAGTAGTCATCGTCGGAGACCCACTTCAGGTTACCCTCGGCGCCGGCGACGTTCGGCTGGCCGGCCCAGCGCACCGTGACCATGAAGCTCTGCGTCTCCTTCAGCCTCGTGAACCGGAGCATCCTCGGCTGCACGATCACAGACACGTCCTTGGGCATTTCGACGACGGCGGTGTACACGGAGTTCGGCTTCCCGACGTTGGTCACTGTCCTGTTCACAGTGATGGGCTGGGACAGCAGGTTCACGACGAGGGACGGGTAGTTCAGCTCTGCTTCGGTGATGGTCTTGATCTTGCCGCAGGCGACGGGGCGGTGCGCGATCTCGGTGACGCCGTCGTCTCCGAGCCCCAGCCCGCACAGGTAGGGGATGTAGTCGTCGGCGTGGATGTCGTACACGAGGCCGGGGTCGAAGGCGAGCGCGGGGTTCACGTAGCCCGCGCCCATGGCGTAGAAGGTGGCGTGGCGGTATTGCTCGTCCTTGATGGGCACGCCGGTGCGGTCCACCGCGTCCGAGGTGGTCATGATCGCCGACTTGATCGCCGCGGGGGACCAGTCCGGATGCAGGCTCTTGAGGAGCGCGGCGACGCCGCTCAGGTGCGGCGTCGACATGGACGTCCCGGACTCGACGAAGAAGGAGAGGGCGGCGCCGTCGGAGAACTCCGTGTGCGACTCACTCGGCGCCCACGCCGCGAGGATGTTCATCCCCGGCCCGGTGATGTCCGGCTTCAGGATGCCCGGGCTGGCCTTGCCCGGCCCGCGGGATGAGAAGAACGTTACTGTCGGAGACGGGTACGAGCCGATGATCGTCCCCTCGAAGAGGATGCTCGCCGTCGCGTTGGCCGTCGAGTTCAGGTACGACGCGATCTTGGTCCCGGCGTCGTGGCTCACGTGCGACGCCGGGAGGACGTGCGCGTCGGCGAAGGTGGTGAACCCCTCGACCGCCTTGTTCATCACAATCATCCCCACCCCGCCGTACGCCGCCACGGTCTGGCCCGCCTCGATGCGGCCGTCGAGGCCCCTGCTCTCGCAGAGCACCACCTTGCCGGCCACCTCGGTGTCGCGCAGCACGCTGCAGTCGCGGCTGGTGTCGGAGCCGTCGGCGCCGGGGTACACGAGCGGGAGCGGGTCTTTCGCAGAGTTGTTCCCCGGCTGGAACAGTGACTCGCCGTGGAACTCCAGGCCGTTGCCGAGCTTCACCGTGGTGCGTATCGCGCGGTCCATGGTGCCCGCCGCGACGGTGAGCATCCACGGCGCGCCGTTGCCGACCGTGCCAGGATCCGGGCCCGCGTTGCCCGCGGCGCAGCTGACGACGATGCCGCGCTCCATGGCCTTGAACGCGGCGACGGCGATGGGGTCGTAGTTGAACTGCGTGCTCGAGTACGCGCCGATGGAGAACGAGAGCACGTCGACGCCGTCCCGGACGGCCGCGTCGAGCCCGGCGATGATGTCCATGATGGAGCAGCGGTTGCGCGTGCACACCTTGTATATCGCCAGGTGCGCGTGCGGCGCCATCCCGGACGCCGTGCCGTCGGCGTTGCCCCTGACGTTGGCGTTCTCGACGAAGTTTCCCGCGGCCGTGCTCGCCGTGTGAGTGCCGTGGCCTGCGTCGTCCATCGGCGGCGCCGTCGTGTTCATCGCCGCGCTCCCGAACGCCCGCGCCCCGATGATCTTGTTGTTGCAGCCGCCGCCGGCCACCGCCTTGAACTCGCACGTGCCATTCCACCCCTTAGGCGGCGGCTGGATCCCGTCGTCCTGGAATGAGGGGTGGCTTGGCAGGATCCCCGTGTCCAGGATCCCAATCACCACTCCCCGGCCGAACCCGGACCGGCTCCAGAACCCCTCGTTCCCGAGGTGGAGCCCGAGGAAGCCCGGCGAGCGGGTGGTCGCCAGCGGCAGGAACACCTCCGGGTACAGCCGCGCGCACCCATCCGTGGCCCGCAGCGCCTCCGCCTCCTCATCTGTGAGCCGCGCAGCGAAGCCGGTGAAGACGTCGCGGTACGAGTATATAATCCGAGGCCCGTCGTCGCCGTCGGCCGCGTCCGGCGCGGTCACCTGCGGCAGGAACGAGCGGTGCCACTCCTCGATGTCTCCGCCGCCGCCGTCCCGCGGCTTGAGATGCACGATGTAATTCTTCCGCTCCTGCAGGGACGCCGCCCCGCGGAGCGGCTGCTGAAGGCACAAGAACGCGAACAGCAGCAGGGAGGCGAGACGGTAGCGCCGTGACTCCATGACCGGGTATCCGGCTTCCTGCGGGACGCGGGTGGCGGTAATGGCAGCGAGGTGGTGGCTGGTGGCACGAGCAACGATGAGGCGAACCGCGCGCGAGTTTTTATGGTGGTACTGAGCTCAGCTGCAGCTGTTGCCTGAGCGTCGCCTGCTTCAAGGCGTGGGGAGGGAGGAGTGAGTGGAGCGGGAGTGACGGGCGGAGAGAGACACTGGCAGTGAGCTGGAGGGCAGCGGTCCAGAGGCGCGCGCGCACACACGACAGATGCTGCTGGTTTTAAATGATGGCAATACTGCAGCGGCGCGGTGCGCGTCACTGCTGATGGGCCCCGCGGCTCCGTCTCCCATGGTCCTCCTCGATCAGGTCAGGTCTCGTGATGCCTGGACGGGTCCTCGGAATTGGATTCTGGTGCGCCCCCACGTTTCAGAACTTGTCCGCGAGCGGAGCCGCTCGAGCACTGAGATATTTTCCGTGGGACCCACGGGGCGGTGACCCACACGAGACGCAGTTGCTGTTTCTGTTTCAGCTATCCCATGAACTCATCACAGCACCGGCAGCGAGGGCGTCGTGCGTCGGCCCGGCGGGGAAACGGTCAACTTTCGGTTGACTCGTGGGCCCTGCACCCTTGACGTCGCCGCGCGTCCACCCAGGTGTCTGGACGAGATCGATCGATCGAGCGCCGGTGACGGTATGGGCGACCGGACGGCATGGCACGGAATGATGCACGACCGCGTAGCAGTGGCTCGATCCCAATGATTCGAGGAGGTCATGTCACCGTCCCTGGAGGCTGGAAACACGCCGCTGCGAGCCAAGGAGCGACGAACGATCCGGTCGTCGTCAGTTTCAAATTACTATTTTTTTCTTCCACGAGCCACCGCTCCAAGCATTTCTGAATTGACGCGGGCATGTTGGAGTGGGAGAGAAAGGGACACGACCCCTGCTCGCTCCGGAAATCCGGTACCGAGGCCACATGTAGGCCGAGTCCCTGCGCCCGTCGGTGGCGCTAGCGGTGGCTTCCAAACGCGGATGCGGTGCCGGTGCCCGTGCCGACGCCGCGGTGCCGGCCGGTTTGGCACACCGCACCCGGCAAAACAAACTCCCGGGCCAGGGAGGGAGGCAGGCAGCGTCGCGCACGCACCGTCTTCTAGGATACGGACACCGGCGCGGCACGGGCGCACTCCAAGCCGCAGCGCGTGCCGCTCGATCTCGAGCAGATTAATCTTTTCGCTTTTGTTCCGCAGCGCCCGGCTCCGGCTGTCGGGCTCTCCCCGAGGATCAAGCCACCCGTCCCACCCCCTTCCAAAAGCTCCGCACATGACGCAAAGCACCGATGCCTAGCCGAGCGCGGCGTGCGTGCAAGTGAGAGCGGAAGCCCGTGGCGCAAGCATCCAAGGCGCCCCTGTGTCCGGTACTCCGGTTACCGGTAGTAACTACTGCTAGGCCTGAACGTGGAGTAGATGCTCGCCACTTGGCTTGGCTGTTACGTTGGAAGCCGTGCAAGATCAAGCGCGGTACGAGTAAAACTCAAACAAATCGAGCGCGACATCCTAGCGGCGACCTAGATTCCGCTGCTAATGCGCGCGGCCAGGAATTTTTGTGGCAAGTCAAGGACGCAGCGAATCAGGATTAGTTCGTACTCTGTTCCCGGTTCTTGATTTGTTTAGTATTAGCGCGACGTCTCTGCGACGACCCGGATGGCGACGGCTCGGGTGAGCCCTGCACCGAGTGTGAACCCCTGCATGGAGGTGGCAAACTGGCACCGCGCCGTGCCACGCGGATGCGGATTGAGAGAGACGGACCGACGGCATAGTTTAGCGGTCGTGCTGGTTTGATTATTGGCCTGCCTAAGCGCTAGACCAGTGGTTGCTAATTAGTAGGTCTGCCTATGATTTTGATACTACTCCCATCGATGGATTATTCCATTTGCTAGGTTTTCTTTTATTCCAGAAACAGAGTACTCCTACAGGATGCTTCTTGTTTGTTGGGATATCTCTTTCTCCTTGTTGGATCACGATCAAACAGGAAGCACAAGTGTCCTAGCCACTAACCTTTGGACAGGACGGCAGGGCGTTGGTCCGTATGGTACTGTGGAGATCTGAATCCATCCTTTCTTACACTCAATTACTGGGTCGCTAAGTACTACGAGTAGTCATTACTCCACATCTCAAGCGTGTTAATCAATGTCTCTAAATGAGCTGTCCCTGGAGAACAGTTACATATGCACCGCTTCAATGATGCACCAGCGGTGAATTGAGTAGAGTATACTTCTACTCCTACGTTGGAGTAGTTTGATTTGAAGCTGATCGATCTGTGCGAACGTGTCGTCCGGTTTATGCGTGCGCGTAGCAGTCATCGGCTGCTGTGAAGGGTACACTTGTCACCTGCTCAGGCGACGTCGAGATCATGATTCACATCGTGTCACGCGATGGTCGACACGACATGACGGGAAACATGAAATCCCGGGAATAACGTGCATGCTAGTAGCAGTCACGATTCTGGCGAGGAATCTGATATTTTCAGACAATCAGACATGGGCGTGTGGCAAGGAACGCCGATGCCACAACGGTGACGCTGACACTGCACGGGAAATTTAGGGGCAGACCAATCCGTTTTCATCGTAGTCTATTTTATCTCCAGCGACGATGAGCTACAAATTAGCGGTTACGATTTAGGCCGTTCATCTTATGTACGCGGTCTCGATCTTTTTTTTTAAGAGCGGCCGATATAACATTTGTGTGTTGTCTGTTACAGTTCACAACTAGGTGAAGCAATAGAGTCGAAGGAGATCATGTCTCTCGTCTCTTTCACACCGTCGGAGCCACCATATTATCTACAAATAGATTATTTTTTGGATAGATGAATGGGTGGAAAACTTATAAAGTGAACTAAATTCCTCCTCCATCACTACAAAAATATAAAATAATTAGTCATTATATTTCTAATGTTAGTCATAGTAATTGTTCACTATATGTCTAATATTACTTACTATAGATATTTTACAAAAAAAAAATTTAGTTGCACTTTGATGGTTAAAAATTTGTCACTATATGTATTATATATATATAGTGATTAACAAGTGTATACGTTGGTTGGTAAAATTATAACAACTATAGAACCCTTAGATTGTAGAGTATATAGCTTTCAAATTAAAAAATAGAGTTTTATTCCGAAAGGCAATGAAAAAAAGCCTTTGACTTAACTTAAAAAAGCAGATATAAAGGGAATAAAAACAAAATATATTTACCAATTAATGATTATATGCATTGGTGACTAAAAATGCATGTTCAAGTAAAATAAAATATTTGATCACTATTTATCAATATTTAGTGAGCCAATTTCTTAAGTCAATAAACTCGGTGAAAAAAACTCTATTTTCTTATAATACTTCTTATATTATTAGTAGTATAAATGAATTGGAGGGGGCTAAATTAAAAGGTCTTCTTAACATTACAAAGTGTCCTTACAGAAAGTCGCTGCTGATCACTTGTCCCTGCACATCTGTACGAGAACTTGTCTCTCGCGCAGTGTTCGCGCCGGGCCTGCGACGTGCCCCGGCACACTCATCTCGCCGTCGCCGTCAGATAGAGACCGTCCTCGATGTGGAGGGTGAGCATGGCGCGGTAGTTGACGCTGGCGTGCTCGCCGTCGCGGTGGCGGAACGCGAAGAAGCGGAGGAGCACGGCCGCGAAGACCTTCATCTGCCGGTACGCGAACTCCTTCCCCAGGCAGATCCTCGGACCCGCCTGGAAAGCTGTGAACTTGAACGGGCTCTCGGGCTGGAACTCGCCGTGGTCATCGAGCCACCGCTCGGGCCGGAACGCCTCGGCGTCCTCGCCCCACAGGTACTCCATCCGGCCCATGGAGTAAGGCACGTAGAACACGATGTCCCCCTTGCTCACGCTGGAGCCGTCGGGCAGGACGTCGTCGGAGAAGCACTGCTTGTTATCCTGCAGTATAGCATCGTGAATATATTTACGTAGTTGTTGGCACATGTCCCAAATCAACGGAACGACATTTTTATGAGCACGATGTAGCGTAGGCTCACCAGAGGAAGGGAAGGGTACAGCCTCAGCGTCTCCGAGAGCGCGGCGTGCAGGTAGTGCATCTTGTTCAGCGCCTCGTCCGTCAGGCTCTGCGCGAACTCGTCCGCGGACGCTGTCTCGCCGGCGTCGGTCGCCTCCGTGACCTCGCGGCAGATCTTCTCCTGTACCTCCGGGTGCTTGCACGCCATGTAGAGGAACCAAGCGAGCGCTCCCGCGGTCGTGTCCTTGCCGGCGATGATGATGCTCAGGATGATGTCTCTCAGGTACTTGTAATCCACCGTCCCAGATTCGTCAGTGGTTGCTCCGATTAACCTGGACAGCATGTCTTGCCTCGAGTCCTGTTAAATACAAAATCAGTGGAGAAGTCAGATCAGGCTGTGCAGTGGGCGTGCTAGATAGAATCAAGTGATCGAGGTGTCGAGGTATGAGGATTGTTACATGGTCTTGTGTCTTGACGTCGGAAAACTCCTGGACCCTGCTACAGATGCGCTCGTACACGTACGCGTCGACGATCTCGACACGCTCCTTGAGCGCCGCCTCGGCGCCGACGTTGACGAGCCTCATCGCTTTCCAGAACGGGCTGATGTAGCGGAGCATCGTGAACTCGCTCGCGTCGTCGAACGCCGCCGCGAAGCGGCTGCCCTCGGCCGACTCGCCCAGCGTGTCGAGGTCCATGCCGAACGCAATGGTGAAGATGGAGTCCATGGTCGCCTTCAGCATAAGGCCCTGACGACGGAAGATGAAACGTCAGCTAAAACCGATTTGGACAACCAGCAAAGCCTGAGTGAGACTTACCTGGAAGTCCACCGGCTGCTTCGACGCAGCGTGTGTGGAGACGACGCCGGAGAGCTTGGCGGCGTTCCTCTTGAAGATGGCGCCGCTGAAGTCGCGGAGCGCCCTCGTGGAGAAGTCGTAGCTGGCGATCTTGCGCTGCTGCTTCCACTTGTCGCCGTCAACAGCGAAGATGCCATCGCCGAGGAGATCCCTCAAGTTCTCGCAGTTGAACGTACCCTGCTCCCATTGTTCAAGATGAGATGCGTCAGCAACTAAAGGGACACAGGGTATAAAAATATCCATAGAATATATTTTATCTGTGGTACAATTTTTTATCCAACAAATAAAGATTTTGAAACCCAGAATCCTGTAGAGAAATCGCTCGAAACTAAATTACGTATTTTGATGAGAAGGAGCCCATACCAATAGCAACATATTGTAGTTTTACAAATTTAATAAAATATGTTATTAATAAAAATCGTGTACTGCACTGGAAGGCTCGTTACGTCTATGAGAGCAATGGACCTCTTAATTCCAGCCCAACCAAAAAATTGACCCTTTTGAATTCGAAGGTCTAACATGTCTGGACCATGGACCTATTAATAATCACCCAAAAACACAAGTTTGCGCCTTCCAGAAAAGCTATTGGGACAACAAAAATTCACATCCACCAATGTTTCACAAAAAGAAATCTGTTTCTCAAAAAAAAAAAAGTTTGTGGCAGGTCAGACATCAGTGATAATGACAATGAGCCTAAACTGTACGGTACCATCAAGTATTTATTTTGAAAATTGTCGCGAACGGATAAGATTTATTTTGGTATCGACATCTCCTAGAGACGTTTGACGTTGACTTCCGATTGGCCGAAATATTGATCATTCATTTTTTTTAGAAATTGTTGGAGAACAGTTTCTTCTCTTCATATAAATTCAGTTTTGAAAAGACTATCAGATACGAGACTGTTGAAGATGCTTCGTCATTTAAAAAAGAAAGCGACATGTATGCTTCACCGGTGAAGCTATGTAGAGCTTCAATGGTGCCAGTGCATCGGAGGAAAATCATACTTTTGGCGCCAATAAGCTTGATTTTGACCATTTGGGCCTATCTTAGCCTATACTTTGGGTGTTTGGCACCGCCATGGTGCTAATTCTAGCATTGCCCCCTGATCGTTGCCATGTACCTAACCTATCGGTGGAATTGAGTATTGAAGAAAACGAGTGATGGGAGCAAGTTTACAAAACCGGTAGCCCGCTGATTTTCAACAATGCAGAAAATCGATCGGATCGCTAGTTTTTAAGAAAACCGTTCGGTTTTCAGCGCTTCTGTGAACCCTGAAGGGAGTGATTTCCGTGGAATAGGCGTACTGGCTCAAAGAATCATCATCTTTAGAGAATTGCCGTACTCAAACGTGAAGAACAAAGGGAAGAACGCCAGCATGCAGGCAACGAGCTAGTTGGCAGTTGTTTGAGCTCACCTTGCCGTAATTAGCGAAGTTCTTCCTGAGGATGTGCTCTACCACGGCCGGGTCGCACGTGTAGATCTGCCTCCGGCCGGCCGGCGTGAGCAGCTGGAAGGTTTTGCGCTTCCGGAACAGGTCCGTGTGGTAGTCATGCAGCCGCCGGATGTGGTACATCTGGTGCAACACGGTGCCGACCACGGGCGCGTGACGCCTTGGCCTGCCGCCGCGCCTGCCGCCTCCGACGAGAAGGTAGAAGAAAGACCAGGCGGCGAGCAGTGTGAGGCCGGCGACGGTCAGAGCCATCGAGAAAGATGATGAGGAGTTTTCGGGTCCCATGGCGGCGGCTCGAGGTAGATGGCGAGCTAGCCTTCGTTGATTGATGAGTTGGTTGGCTAGTTTTATGGCTTGGCCGGTGGTTTGAACGTTGCAAGCAAAGTTCGTCATATAGCCGTGAAGGGTCCTCTCTCTTATACATGGAAACGTTATATTACTCCTTTTTTTACTATTAAAAAATATCTGTTTGGATGCAAACATTTGGTATTGTGCAGCAAATTGGCACACGTCACCCAGTTTGGACCAGATGCTGTCTGATCAATCCATAAATTAAATAAATATCTGTACGAATGGACTTATACGTCACAAAATTGACATAGTACACCAATTAAAGACATCACGCGCAATAACTTTTTTTCTTCCCTAAATTGAAGATGAAACAAGCGCTCCCGTTCGATCTCTCGCAGCGCCACGCGGCAGCCATCAGATGTGGGTTTGCAGCGCGACTCCCCTGCGGACGGTCCGCAAGGAATTTTTTTTCCCCAGAAAGGACACATCCAGTCGTGCAGAGTACACATACCTCACCAATTGTAGCACCTGTCATTGTGAGTATGCAAAATAATACTCTCTCGGTCCTGATTTTAGAGGCCGGACACGAGAATTAAAAAGAGTGAAAAAAGTAAGATGTACTGGAAAAAAAAAATAGTGGTGAAAGAGAGAATATGTATTAAAAAGTGAGAATGACTTATAATTTAAAAAAATTTTTTAGTCTAAAATAATTTATAATTAAGATGGAGAGAGTAGGAGTACAGGACACCATATGATTAGCTGTATGGAAGGATATAATTAATCGTTCTTGGTTGATGCCACGATGCTGTCGGCCGGTCACGTTGGTGGTGGTTTGGTTGGTGCGCTTTTGGCAGACGACGACGAAGTGCATCCTGCAAAGGTAATGCCAGATGATCCATGCACTCCATGCATGTGTGACCGGCAATGCTAATCTGTTCATCATTTGCACACGTTTGCACGTAGTCTCTCTATGCAATGCACGGTGGCATAACTTTATCAAAGACGACACTGAATCCAGCACGCCACACATCACAGTTGACCGTACTATTTGTATATTCTGATCAGGTTTCGTCCAAACCGCCTGATACGTTTGACGCGACGGCGGTCAGAGCTTTTCCAGAACTATTTGTTCGATCCCTAGACTTCCATGCTGACCATGCAGTTGCGACCGCGCCGTCGCGTCACGCGCCCAGGCAGGCGCATGCACTCATCTCGCCGCCGCGGTCAGATGAAGACCCTCCTCGATGTGGAGCGTGATCATGGTGCGGTAGTTGACGCTGGCGTTCTCGCCGTCGCGCAGGCGGAACGCGAAGAAGCGGAGGAGCACGGCCGCGAAGATCTTCATCTGCCGGTACGCGAACTCCTTCCCCAAGCAGATCCTCGGACCAGCCTGCACGTGAATGAAGCATCAGGACAAACATCACTCTTCGTCAACTCAGAACGAACCCGCGATCGCCGATCGAGACACTCTATTTTGGTGTTTGATTGGAGATGGCGGGATGGTTTTGTGCGGACAAACATATTACCTGAAAAGCTGTGAATTTGAAGGGGCTCTCCGGCTGGAACTCGCCGTTCGCGTCGAGCCACCGTTCAGGACGGAAGACGCCGGCGTCCTTGCCCCACAGGTACTCCATCCGGCCCATGGCGTACGGTATGTAGAACACGATGTCTCCCTTGCTGACGCTGGAGCCGTCGGGCAAGACGTCGTCCGAGAAGCACTGCTTGTTATCCTGAACGAAACACCAAATGCAGATCAGCTCAGGCACAATACTCGGCACGTATATTCGAACACGTGGTTCGAGTGGCGGTTCACGATCGATCACAGTGCAAATCGTTGAAGAGTACTCACCAGAGGAACGGAAGGGTAAAGCCTCAGCGTCTCCGTCAGGACGGCATGCAGGTAGCGCATCTTGTTGAGGGCCTCGTCGCTCAGGCTCTGCACGAACTCGTCCACGGAGGTGGTCTTTCTTGTCTTGGTTGCCTCCGTCACCTCCTGGAAGACCTTCGCCTGGACTTCTGGGTGCTTGCACGCCATGTAGAAGAACCAAGCGAGCGCCCCGGCAGTCGTGTCCTTGCCGGCGATGACGATGTTCAGAATGATGTCTCTCAGGTACTTGTAATCCACCGTCCCGGACTCGTTCGTCGTTGCATGGATGAATCTGGACAGGATGTCTTGCCTCGAATCCTGTTTAGAAAGATGATCGATGGATGAGGGTGTCCGTCCGATCGATCAGAGCATAATTAACGTGTGTGCGCGCACTGGACAGAATGGAGGGGTCGATCGGAGCAGGTGGCTTACGGGGTCCTGTGCCTTGCCGTTGGCGATCTCCTGGGCCCTGGCACGGATGTGCTTGTACACGAACTCGTCGACGACCTTGATCCGCTCCTTGAGCGTTGCCTCGGCGCCGACGTTGAGGAGCCTCGCCACCTTCCAGAACGGGTTCACATAGCGGAGCAGCGTGAATTCGCTGGCGTCGTCGAACGCCGCGGCGAAGCGGCTCCCCTCGCTCGAGCCGCCCAACGTGTCGAGATCCAGGCCGAAGGCGATGGTGAAGATGGAGTCCATCGTCGCCTTCAGGACAAGGCCCTGATATTCGAAGCACAATTCAGGTCGATGTCCGCATCAAGACTGATGCACGGTTCGGACAACGAGAATGAGGTTCTTTCACTTGCCTGGATGTCCATGGGCCGCTTCGACGCCGCGTTGGTGGACACAACGCCGGAAAGCTTGGCTGCCATTCTCTTGAAGACGGCGCCGCTGAAGTCGCGGAGTGCCCTCGTGGAGAAGTCGTAGCTAGCGATCTTACGCTGCTGCCTCCACTTGTCGCCGTCGACGGCAAATATGCCATCACCGAACAAGTCCTGCGTGTTCTGGTAGTTGAACAGACCCTGTTCCAACATGTCGAGATGCATGCTAATGCTATGTCAGGCAACAAAACAAAAAATTGTTTTTTTTACAATTATGCCAATCATATAAAACCTATTGATCCTCCCATCTCTACTATTTATAGACTGTTCATAGACAGCAGCAAACTATAATAACACTTCCATCTTGGCTGTTCGCCCTCCCGCTTGAGTGATTGCAGCCTCCGCGCGTGACCATATCCTCTCTTTCCCCGCACGATGTCCCTCTCCTCCCCGACTCGCCCCCATCCTTGCGCTCTCTCCCGCAGCCGCTCTGCCATCCCCATCGCCTCTCGGTCGACCACAGCCGCTTGGACCTCCCGCGTCGCCCTCCCCCCGCACACCCCACGTGTTTCATGTCCATCCTCTAGCCGCCTTGCCCCCCTGCCTGCAACCATGCCAATCTTCCACTTGCCAAACCCTAGTTTCATATAAATTCCACAAATCTCACTGCATGGACCAAACTAAAACTTATTTTGCACTGCGATTTTTTTTAAGATAAAGAAAACATAACTTATTTCCATCCTCTGCATAAAACACACAGCGCAATTTTTGTTACAACTTTTTCAGCCCTTTGAACTCACCAACACAAACAAAATAAAAAGTAAGCAAAAGAGAAAAGAACTAGCAAGCCTCAATTCATTATCCAGCCGTGAACTACATATACTTTCATGAGACTAACTTCTAGAGCTCCACTCACTGTTCTATTGTACCAAAATGAAGGTAGGATTTGGTTGACGAAGTGCGTCATCACAATTGACACATGAGAAAGGTACATGCCATCTATGACCTACAACCGATCTATTGTCAACATCTAATAAACTTCATTGACCCAATTCTAGATCAAAGTCCATATTGATACAAAGTTCTTTTTTCTTTTGACTAGCTTTTGAGATAAAAAAACAGCGCTATTTTTTGGGAAAAAATAAAGTAAACAAGATCTTATAAATGATGCAAAAGGTCTACTATACTATCCCCAACAATTCAATATCATCTATTAGACTCTCAAACAAAAAATATTATCTACAATATTGCAACATCGACTCAGCAAACAGCTGTAGGATTGCCATACTGTTTTTCAGGCATCACCAAGCTAAAAGTATCAGAGAAAGGGGTCCCAAAAAAAATCTTTTTTAGAGAGAGAACAGGAGGGCCTAGGCACTACGTACTCGACGAAACACTCTGTCTCGTCTCTAGGAGATTAAAAAAATTTGTGTTGCGTGTGTGTGCTCTATCGATGATCCGGTGATACTTTCAACACTGACTGAGGACTCTTAGATATTTGCTTCGGATGGACTATGATTACGATTACTTGTCCAACCACATCTACTCTCTCCTATCTTAAACTGATGTCACAGTTGACTTTTACAAACAACTTTAATCATTTGTTTTATTCAAAAAATTGCTCGAATATGTAAAATTTTAAGTTGTGATTCAAATAACTCTAATAATAAATCAAATTATATCAAAATATTTGAAATTTATCAAAAAAATTAAATAAAACGAAAGATCAAAGTTGAATTTAGAAGTCATTAACGATATCAATTAAATAACGGAGGAGGTATACCACAGTAGCATATTCTTTGCAGTATTTCCCACGCAGTAGCCGTGGCTCTGCCAGGTCACATGTCAACCACTGATACTGCGTGGGTAGAATGGCAAAATGATTTCATTCCCTTTGGTCATGGTGGTTATGAATGGATTCTACTTGTGCCCAGCGACAATAAGCCAAATATGGTGATGTAACATCTGATTAAATGATATTCTAACATGTGGCAACAATAATTTTAAAATGGAGAGGGTAACTATGTAATGATTGAGATATGCTGGGGCTACGAAGTTGATAAATGAAAACTCCTATAGTTTGCAGGTGTTATGCTGGGACAAATAAAAATAGGTTGATCCGACATCTAGTATAAATTTAATAAAAACCTGTAAATTTATATTAGATGTGTGTTGGCGGGTTAGTCCACTTTCATCTCTAACCATCGCTAGTAGCTACTATAGGACTAGCGTTTTGCGCTTACCTTGCCGTAGTTGGCGAAGTTGGTCCGAAGGATATGCTCGACGACGACCGGATCGCAGGTGTAAATCTGCCTGCGCGACGCCGGCGCGAGCAGCTGGAAGGTCCTGTGCTCGCGGGAGAGATCCGTGTGGTAGTCGTGCAGCCGCCGGACGTGGTACATCTGGTGGAACACGGTGCCGACCACGGGCGCGTACCGCCTCGGCTTGCCGCCGCGTCGGACGAGAAGGTAGTATACCGACGACCAGAGCGCAAGTAGCGAGAGGCCGGCGGCGGCCAGGGTCGCGGAGGAGGTCCAGGCGGAGGAGGAGGAGAAGCTTTCTGTTTCCATGGCCGGCCGGGGCAGATGGGTAGACACTTTGTTAACTAATGATGATAACCTGTGGTTTGGTTGCTGGTGTGTGTTTGGACCTCGGACGCAGGTTGTTTATATAGCGGTGCAGCTAGCAGGGTCTCCCCCTCTCCCTCTCTCTCCGAAAAGAATACCCCCTTCCGTTCTTGGTCTTATTTAAAAAATATGATAAATTTCATATATTTTATTATAATTTGCTTTATCACCAAAGATATTTGAATTACAACTTATAATTGTTTAAATTTGAATTAATTTTTTGAATAAAATGAATGATCAAAGTTGATGTTTGTAGTTAACGGCAACATTAATTTGAAAATTTGAAAATGGAGGGCACTACAGTATTTGATTACCAACTGACACATGGTGTGTGATCGCTGACTAACGAACTGTACGAAAACACAGTACTTCTATGTTTGGGTTCTAACATCAATTTTGAATATCTATTTTATTTAAAAAATTAATTTAAATTTTAAAAAATATAAGTTGTAATTCAAATAATTTTAATAATAAAGTAAATTATAACAAACTACTATTTTTCTTTCATATTTTTTTAGACGTATTAAACCTTGGTACAAAGATCAAGTGAAAAGCTGTCATTCATTTTGGAATGCATGCCGCCGGTAATGTTTCTGTTTACCGCGTGATTACGGTGCTGGTAATTGTCAGAATTATATACCTCAGGTATCTAAAGGCCTGGCACAGACGTAAAGGCCTAGATCCATGAGTACGGCACAGCTCACGGTCCATGAAGAGCCTCACCGGCGAGGTAAAGCGTTCCGACGGCAGGTAAAGCTGCCCACCAGGAGGTAAAGTCAAACGGTAAAGCCATCTTTGTTCTCTAACAAAGGACAGAAGGATGATCGAATGACGCTGACCGTCTGCTTCGATGTCAGCGAGCGGTCAGAAGATCAACTTCACAGAAGATAACGGCCCCATCTGTCAGAGAGCCACCAAATATCATAGGAATCAAACCATGTAACCTCGGTCCGACTCCTATATAAAGGGGTATCGAAGACGTTAGTTGACAAGTCATTCAATTCTAGTTCTCATACACACTACCTACGAGTGCAAGAGTCCTCCCCCGTGCAGGGGCCCTTCCACCACTGTAATCCTGTTACGAACTCATACCATACATCCACTTCATCTCTAGACATAGAGTATTACGCCTCCGAGGCGGCCCAAACCAGGTTAACTTTCGAGTCTTTCTTACCCTAAGCCATATCGAATACGAAGAGCACATTTAATTCCTCTTCGATTACGTAAATTTTACTGTGCCAATGGTCAGAACATCGACAGTAATTAACCCTGCATGTGAATGCCCCGCGGGCATCTTTCATTTTTCACACGTGCGCTGCAGTTGAAAACGAATTTCATTGAACAATATGCAAAGATTACTTAATGTTAAAAGTTAACGGAACAGAAAGAGTATGCTCCATGTACGTGGTGCTGAAGAAGATGCCAGGCGGGAGATGGATTCGACAATTTGATACATGTCATCCACCCGGTTAGTCCTATATATAATCCGCAGTCACCGCGATTAAAGTCTCAAATCATCAATTTTTTCAGGTTGATTGGAAGAGTGCGTATATAATTTTGAAGACACGCTGACCGATTGACTCCAGGCGGCACGTGCTGCTTTAGACACGGAAGCAGTTGGCCACTTGGCCTCGCACTGTCTACGTATAACCCGACCTCACGTCGCACTTGCCGTCCTGACTTATCACCGGCGAAGCGGCTGCTTGAAAACTCCTTCGGGGCGGCAAGCTGCATGCAGAATCCATGACAGACCCGGAAGCTTGTTCGGGTCAGAGTTCGCGACACTTAGCAGCCTCTCTAGTCACCTGATCCATGCATGCACGCCGGGTTATTTCACGAAGCGATGTCCCCGGAAGATACTCCTTGTCTCCTTTCGTCCATTTCAAGAACGAACAAGGCACTACAAGTCAGATCATAATTAGTGTCGCAAGCGTACATTAGCAATCATACCAACCAAATTAGTAAAATTCATAGGAGACTGCTTATTAGACCCTGACGCGTGATGGTAATTAACATCGTTTTAAAACACTAAGTGGAGAACGCTATGTAGTCTAATTATCCGCCACAAATCCTAAGACATTTTGTTTTGTAGGGAGGCGTCGTTTTAAAACACTAAGTGGAGAACGCTATGTAGTCTAATTATCCGCGACAAATCCTAAGACATTTTGTTTTGTAGGGAGGCGTTTCAGCCTTGGGTGTAGCACTTTGCATAGAACTTCACGAGCTTGTCCACTTCGAGGATGACACCTCTCACAAGTTTGTGCGCACAAAATCGGGAACTTTGGATTGCGAAATTTTTTCCTCAATTCTAGAGTTTCCCTACGATTCTATAAAAATATTGCGTTTAGGACATGTTTCGTTCCCGACGTCACCGGCTGCCACGCAGAAAAAGAAGACGTTTTATTTAAACCAAACCTGTCGCTGCCACAAGGCCCACAACTTTTTGGAAGCTATTTTCTCGCAAAGTTTGACACCATAAAAGAATGCCACAAACTTTGGCATGTAGTGATAGCCCAACGGGCCGTACTTTGTGGACTGGCCCAAAGCACGGTAAGGCGTGGCTTATTTCGTGTGCAGGTCAACTCGGCACGGGCAACAGACGATGCTTGGGTCAAGGGATAGCTAAGATTTACGAAACCAGTTGATCCGGTTCCATTTAGAACCTATTTGTTTGAGCCGAAGATTTTGACTTTTAAAAAAACTGACTAATGGCTAATTAAAAAGTTGGCTGATAGAGTGGTGACTGTTGACTTTTGTAATATATAATTGACTTATGTGTACATCAAAAGCTAAAAAAGAAGCTTTGGATGAGCTTTTCAGCTTTTAATTTATTTCTTAGCTTTTTAATATTCTAAAAGTCAACGTTTTAAAACTTTGTTTGTTTTAACTTTTCAGCTGAAAAAGCCAGCCTGAAAAGCTGAAACAAACAGGGCCTCAGAGGATCGATCGTTTTTTGGTTTAATAAATTCAAAAAAATTTAAAAATTCAAAAAGATTTGAAAATCCGAAAACCAGTCAAACTGATCGGTAAAGCGAAAAAACCGATGAAAAACCGCTCTAACCGATTTGATTTCAAATTAAAAAAAAGTAAACCGAAAAAACCAGTCGGTAAACTAAAAAAACTGGTCGATTTTCTCTCAAAAATTTTGATTTTTGAATTTGTCCAGTTTTTGAGGTTTACTATAGCGGTTTTTCGAATTTCTTGAAAACCAACCAAATCGCCAAACCGTGGTTTTTGACACGTGATCGGTTTCTGAAACCTTGGGATAGCCCGATGAGACCCGATTAAAATTTATTAATTATATTTTTATTTTATATATAGTCAAATAATATGATATGGTATGGTGGTAAGGTTGATGCCTCACTTTCTTTGGTTGTGAGTTTAATTTCTATTTCTCACCTCTATTTTACATTATTTAGCATTTAATTTATGTAATTGGGTTGGAATACTAAGGAGCCGTTCGGCTGGGCTCAAGCCGGCTCTGGTTTATGCACTGTAGCATATTGTAGCTACGGCGTAAGATCAAGGAAAAGCCTAAAAATTAGGGTTTATTTGGCTTCGGTATTTTTATTATATCTACAATAAATAAACAGTAACATCAGTGTAAATAAGCCGTGCCAAACGGTCTCTAAAAATTTGTTTGGTAAAGCTTCTCCACTGGCATAAATTGAAAGCATACTAAACAGCTTTAAGAGAAGTCAATTTTTTCTACTTTTAGAGAGGAGTCAGAAATAAAGCTAAAAGGCATAAAAATATAACTTTTCCGTGACTCCGTCATGATATTTTTTTATATTATCTACTCTTTTAAAACAAAAAATCCTACAAAAACATCTTATCTACCAAATATTTTTAAAGAACTGGACTCAAAGCCATAAAAACCTCTTTTTTCAAAAAAAGCAAAGTGAGAGCTGTTTTTGGAAGTCAGGGCGCTACGCTAAGCAGATCAGCGCATCTAATGGGCCAGCCGTCACAAGTAATAATTTTCGAGCCGTGTCACGGGCAAGTACCTGAGCCCGTGGGCCGAGGCATTATGGCCTGTTAGACATGGGGTGCCAGACCAGCCCAAAATTAAATAAACAGTGCCATTTCATGTTTGAGCTGGGCCGTGCTAGACGACCTATTCGGTTATGTGGTGTGCCGAATGGTCCACAAACCAAAACATCCCTAAAATCAGTCCGCCTAGAGTCATCCACGGCCCAAATCTTTCGATTGAACGGGCCGGAAGGATTGCTGGCCTGTTAGAGGACCATATATACTTCATCGATTCTTGGCACATTAATGGCCGAGTTTCCTTCTTGTTACAGGACGTTATTTTGTTCACATGTAAGTTTCAAAGTGTTTATTTATTTCTTAATAAAAGAAGCAGTATATTTTACTCCCATCAAATATATTTTAAGAATTATTTTTGTTACTTTAAGATCTTGAATAATGGAACCAATCCGAGGAATCTTTTTTTTATACGAGGAATATTTTTTGTTATGGAGCACACAATATTCCTAGCTCTACATGCATCTATAAACCAGAATACTTTTGTTTGGCAAGAGGAAAGGTAGGACAAGAAAGGCTGCGCGTTTGCTGCAAATTAATAGCATTATTTTATTTAGCATAATTCATGGGACTATGTGAGTACTGCTGACTGGATTTGTATTGTGTGTCTTTCCTCATCAATGAAAAGTTTGCCCATACTCAATCTTCATCATTCATTATTTAACCAACGCTCTATGATTTTTGGCTGAATCTGCATTAATCTTTTTTAAAAAGCAAAAATGATAAATCGTGCATCTATCATTAATTATGTCTATTGTTGATTTTGTGATGAGTGATCAGGATTAAGCATGACAAAATTTGTCATATATATATATAGATATGTAAAGGCAGACGAACGGAGTCAACATTTCGAATATTGTAAAGGCGAGCTAATTATTAAGTGATGAAGTTTTTATATGATTAGTGATCAAAAGGCACGTTGGTAAAAAACTTGAAGTTGACACATCATATGGACACATGGCCACGTAGACCACCGTACAAATAAAATAGATGCACAGGCGACCGTCATGAACACGGCACATATTTGTATGGGTAGAGGACCGTCATGCATGACGGTAGCGTCACATTGAGATCAGTTTTTGCTTAGCGCCTAATAGAAAATTTGTATTCCGAACACACAGTAGTAAATCATTCCACTCGCTTCGAAGCTTTGGCCTTCAAAACGCTAATGAGGTAAGCGTTGAACTCCACGAGCCTGACGCCGGCTAGCGTCTCTGGCGCCTTGAGCCAGCCCAGGTGTGACCCGAGAACGATGTCGAGGAAGCCGATGTTGTCGCCACCGAAGTAGCTCTTGCCCTGGCTGCACTTCACGAAGGCCTCCTCCAAGTTCTGTAGGGCTGTCGAGCAGTGGCGGAACTGGATGGAAAATTTGGAGGGGCGATCAATCTGTTTCTCACCTTAGCCTGCTTCATCTCCAATGACGGTGACCTGAAGCTTAAGCTATATATTTTATGTAGGTTTCACAATCTCAGAGCAGTGAGGTGATGTCAACGTGTTGACTATCGCGGTTCACAATTAGGCAAAGTGAGAGTCGGACGAGATCATACCTCGCATCTATGCCGCTGGACAATGGAGATCGCAACTTGGGACCTGTGTTAGCTAGAGGTAGGACAATTTTTGGATTTCTGAATGCGACGAAAACTCTCAAAATAAACTAAATCCCCCTCCATCACAAAA
Organism: Zoysia pacifica; assembly: GCA_001602315.1. Classification (NCBI taxonomy): domain Eukaryota; kingdom Viridiplantae; phylum Streptophyta; class Magnoliopsida; order Poales; family Poaceae; genus Zoysia; species Zoysia pacifica. Next base: position 61,155 of record BCLH01000903.1, read on the forward strand.
AAATATTTATTTATCATCAGAATAATTGGTCTTTATATGTCTAATGTTACTCACTGTAAATATTTTGTCAGAAAAAACTTGGTCACACTTTGGTGACAAAAGATACTTGCCCACTGTATGTATATAATAATTAACAAGTATATATGTTGTTCATTAAAATTATATAGCAACTACGAAACACTTAGTAACTAAATACATATAGCAATAATTATCATACACAATGGTAACTAAAAATGTATATCAAATAAAAATAAAATCTTGATTACTATTTATCAATCTATAGCACTAAAATTTAGTGAAAATGTATTTTATATTGTTAGTAGGATAAATAAATTAGAGAGAGGACCAAATAAAGAGCTCCTTTGAGAAATTTCAAATGTTAGGGGGCCATGGCTCCTGCCGGCCCCCCTCAGTTCCGCCACTACTGTCGAGACCTGCGCCGCCGCTTCCACCTTGTCTCCCTGGACAGTCCCTCTGAGGACAACGGATGCTGGAGCAATCTATAGAGAGAAATTGTGAGGCGTTCAGTTAATGAATTTTGTTCGGTGAAGCTGGCAGGCCATTTCGATAGCTGTTCGAAAATTTCTGTTACCTTGTCATTGTTAGAAAATAAACCACGCCATGTCTGGGCGTGGCGTGTGTGTGCGATGGCGCGCGTGTTCGTGCTCGCGTTCGAGTGTGTCGTCTGCGATAGGTTGAGTCGCGTGTGGCGCGGCGCGTCGTGAAGCCATGTTCGGCTATGGTATGCAAGCATGACAGCAAGCGTGTGTGTGCTCGTGATGCTGCTGCTGGAGTGTTGAGTCCGCGCGTATTTGCGTGCGTTCGCGTCAAGGTCAGGTTGAGTTTGGACGATGGACGTGCGTGTCCACTCGATTAGGAGTCAGTTAGATCGAGCTTGCGGCCAAGTCGTGGTGCCGTTGGAGACTGAAGCCAGGTGCAACGCGAGGAGAAGGTCGTGGTCCAGGTGGAGGTGAGTCCTGCGGCGAGTGGCATGCTCGCGAGGCGGACTACCAGAGGACTGGCGTTCGTGCGCATGAAGACCGGGAAAGTTGTTGCGTGGAGGCTGCGTCTCTTTGAGATTATAAAACCTGGTTGTAAGCGTCGAGTTCCATTTGTACCGGGTCATTGAGTAAGAATACAACGTCAAGATACAAGCCGTGTGGCGGCTGCGGCGTTCGTCGCTACTGTCTGTGTTCTACTGTTCATCATCTTCAACCTCCGTTCATGCGTGAGTTTGAGTGACTGAGAGTGGTTTGGTTCCAACAATTGGCATCAGAGCCGGTGATTGTGCAGTCGGAGATGTCGACAACCCCGCTGTCCGGCAGCGGCACGACAAGTGAGGTTGTAGTCGAGCGCGTCGTCACAGAGTCGAGTTCGTCGCTGGTGCTCCCGGTGCTGACGCGCACCAATTATCATGAGTGGTCGCTTGTGATGCAGGTGAATTTGGAGGCCATGGAACTCTGGGATGCAGTGTTGTCGAGCAAGGTCGAGCGCAGCGAGGATCGACGAGCATTGGCCGTCATCCTTCATGCTGTACCGACGGACATGCACTGCAGCTTGGCCAAGAAGAAGAGCGCTGCAGAGGCGTGGGAAGCGGTGAAGAAGATGCGACACGGTGTCAAACGTGTGCAAGAGGCTAACGCGCAGAAGCTATTGAAGGAGTTCGAGCTCATCGCCTTCAAGGAGGGTGAATCAATCGACGACTTCGCCATGCGCCTGAGCTCCCTTGCCGCGAAGTTGAGTGAGCTGGGGGAGAAAAAGGAGGAGGTGCAGGTCGTCAAGAAGTTCCTACGTGTTGTGCCACCGAGGTACCATCAGATCGCGGTGTCTATTGAGACATTGCTCGATTTGGATGACTTGTCTGTCGAGGAGCTCGTCGGAAGACTCCGTGCTGCGGAGGATCGAAGCGGCATAGAGGAGATCGCGGAGCGCGCCGGGCAGTTGCTACTCACGGAGGAGCTGGGAGGCTCGCCGCAACCAGCGCCACGGGAAGGAGCATGCGCGCCACGGCGACGACAAGAAGAAAGGCCGTAATGGCGGCCGTGAGGAAGAGGACGACGACGGAGGGAGCAGCGTTGCGTCGGGCGTGAGTCGACGTCGTGGACACATCTCCGGCAAGGGCAGGTGCTTCAAATGTGGCTTTCGAGGCCACTTCTCGAGGGACTACACCAAGCCAAGGAAGGAAGAGGCGTTGTTCGGCAACGCCGGTGAAGAACAGGCGCTCCTGTAGGGCAGTGTCGGCGTTCTGACCACCGGCACAGTAAATATACGATCGTGGGGGAGGCGTGCCTTCGGATTTGATGTGGCTTAGTCTAAGAAAGACTCAAAGAGATTTTTACCTAGTTCGGGTCACCTCGAGCGGTGTAATACCCTACGTCCAGGGGGCGAATTATCTCGATGATAATATTACAAAGGCGGGATCCTCTCTTCGCGGGAGGATCCAAAATGCGGGTGAGTGGGGGTGCTTGCTCGGAAGGATGCAAAAACTTTGGGCTGTAATGGAGCTCGTGGATTTGTCTTTCGTGTGTTTGTGGCTATTTTCGTTGTTGTCTCTTGGTTGCCTCGTGTCTCTATCGCTCTTCGGGCCCCCCTTTATATAGGAGGGGGCCCTGGGGTTACAAGTGATGGGCCCTACGCGACCCTGCCGTCTCGTCGACAGGTGGGCCCTTTGGTCGTCGTCGCCATCATTTCGCTATGTCCAGGCGTGGTCGTGACCCGTCGCATCGTGCGCAGCGGCGGATACTGTGATGCTCGTCCGGCGCTACTGTGCCGGCTACAGTGCTGTCACGTCTTGTCCAGCAGTCGTCGCAGCTTTCTGCTGGAGTGTCGCCGTAGTAAATCTCGTCCCGTCCTGTCAGGACGGATGACAGTTGGCCATTAGAGTAAATGTACCACAACGCGGTACCTACCCCTCAGGGGTCGCTCCCAGGGGTCGGCCTTCGAAGGTCGGGGTCTCCGCATGCTCGCGCGGCTAAGGCGTGACCGCCGTAGATCGCCGCCGGGGGTCGGATCCCGTGGTCGTCTGACCCCTGACTCGGGGCCTCGTGCGTTCGAGCACTATCTGTCAGGTACCCAGGGTACGCAATCTCGACAGTAGCCCTCGAGCCTGACGCCGTTTGCGACCTCTAGTTGAGGCGGCGTCGGGCTGGTCGTTCCTGAGGTTCGTTGTGCTCCTTCGGAGGCGCGCGAGCGAACCCGTAGGGCGTAGCCCTCGAGCCCTCGAGCGATCCGGAGGGTCGGTCGTGGGCTGAAACGTTGCGCGGACCATCATTCATCGATGGTTAATCCTACGGGGGCGCACGAGCGCTCCAGTAAGGCGTAGCCCCCGAGCCCTCGAGCGATCCGGAGGGTCGGTCGTGGGCTGAAACGTTGCGTGGACAACCATTCATCGATGGTTAATTGTATCGAGAGCGCTCCGCTGGCTGAGCCCCCGAGCCTAGAGGCGATCTGGAGAGCCGGCTGGGCATCGTGCCGACGGTCGAGGTCGGACCGAGGTCGGTCTCGATTTTTATACTCGGTAAGCTGCCTGGGAAGGGCCGGTTTCGACGCGGTCCCTGTCTGTGATCGGCGTCACGCCTAGGCCAAGGCCATGATCAGCGTCCGATTGTTTGGATTGGCCTGACGGCCTCGGCTGTCGGTCAGCCGATCGTTAGGGGTTTTGTTTTGCGTGCACGCATCGTTCCGACCATCGAGGTCGGGTCGAGGTCGTTCTCGGTCTTTTGTTCGGTGAGACGCCTAGGTCGGACCGGTTCGATGCGATTCATACCCATGATCAGCGTCACGCCTAGGCTTAGCCATGATCAGTGTCTGAACGTTCGGATTGGCCCGGTGGCTCCGGCTGTCGGTCAGCCGATCGTGGGGGGCTTCGTTCGGTTGCCTCCTCTTATTCGAATCCACCGTTACGGTTATGGGGATCGGATGGCTTTCGTGCCTCCACGTGGAGGGCAATCGGTCCGTTCGGGAATTTGAACCGCCGGTCGATCCGAGCGGTTGATTTGAACTCGATCGGACGGTGCCAAGCACGCGGCGGTTCGCGCGCCCGCGTCACGTCGCCTGCCAGACGTGCTCTGGCAACCGTCTTGTCGGAGTAATTGTTACCGTCTTGTCTGCGGCGGAGACAGCAATGTGCGGCCCAGGCCCACTCATCAGCGGGTCGTGGGCGGACTGCTGGGGTGCGCTTCGGGGCGCGACCCTACGATCGAGCAGTTACTCCTTGGCCGATCGTGGGGGCGCAATATTTGCCCGGGCCCTTTAAAAGGAGGGGTGCGGTAACTTCGAGTTTTCACCCGGCTTCCTTGCTTCGTCTCTGCTTTCCGCCGTAGCATCGTTAGGTCCGGCGATCGTCATAGTTTCCCTTCGCGTTTCCGTTATGCTCGTCGCCACCTATAAAATGTCCGAGTGGGAGCCTTCGTGCGTCGACGACGCTCTGCTCGAGAGGTGGAGCATCGTTGAAATGGTCTCGCCGAAGGAGACTAGGGTCGGCCGACGCGTTGGCGGCGTCAGCATCATGCTCCAGACTCGAGAGTCCCAGGAGTACATCGAGATCGACCTAAAGACCTTGCTGAAGGGCTGGCGGAGGTCATGGTTCTATATCGACAACGCCGACCCTGAGCTTCCGCCCTTTGAAGATCTAGTGCCCCGAGCGACGGGGTCCTAGAAGGCGAAACTCTCGGCGGCCGAGGTCGAGACGATTCGGCCTCACCTGGAGGCGATTCGGCAACTCTGAGAGCAAGGGCTGACTTGAACGACAATCTTCGGCGTCGCCATATGTCGCCGAATCATGCCGCTGCGCCGTCGAGTGCACAGCATCGGCGAGTACGAGGGGTCGGACGACGAGATCTGCGAGGTCCGCGGCCGACCTCTCTCCGACAAGGGCGTCCTCGCCCGGACCTCAGCGGTCTTCAAGGACGCCGAGGGCGGCCTCAATCGGGGGCCACGTCCCCTCGACAGGGACTATCGATAGCTGGTAAGTATGATTTTTCCGTTTCGGTCGTATCGGTTCGTCGTTGTGAGACTAATCTTGTTGTCTTCTAGGGTCTATCGGCGGCTGCGACCGCCACCGAGGTCGCGACTAGCTCTGCCGCGGTGCCGACCCGTCGGAGGGTCGAGCTCGGTTCCGCGGCGGCGCTGAGGCCGAGGAAGACCGACAGAAAACGAAAGGCGAGGGCGGGGTTCCTGGACTACTTGTTCAGCGGCGCGGGACCCGCTGCCTCGCCCGTGAAGGTGACGACGGGG
>BCLH01000903.1:67133-85751 GCA_001602315.1 Zoysia pacifica
TTGGGCGCGTTCTCAGCAAGACGGCCAGTGGCAAGCTGTCCGAGGTCGTCGGGACGTCGGGGTCGCCGTCGAAGCGCAGGGACCGACGGCGCCGACCGCCACCTGGGAGGTCCTCGGGCGAGGGCCCCTCCCACTCGAAGGGGCGATTGATGGCTTCGGCTATCTGATGGACCGGGTGGGAGGTGCCCGAGCCCTCAACATGCGGTTGGTCGCCGGCCTCTGCCAGCTGTCAGAGGTCGCCGAGGAGGTCGACGCCATCTACGACGAGGCTCACTTCGTCGAGTGTCAGGTAAGATCGAGTTCGGCTCTCGTTTTGCGTTTTTTCGAATTTTGAGCTGATAATCTTCTGCAGGACAACTTGTACGCGGTCCTGAGTCGGCCCCCACGCGGGTTCGCCGCCCAAGCCGAGGTCGACGCCCTCAAAGAGGAGCTGGCGAAGGCGCGGGCCGTGTCGGGGGAGGTCGCAGCTGACTTGAAGTCGCAGCTCTTTGCTGTGCGAGAGTCGGCTAGCGTCGCCCTCGAGGAGGCAAACAAGGCGCGTGCCGAGGTGGCGGCGTCCGAGGCTCGGGCCACCCGGACCACGGCAGCCCTCGAGCAGGCCACCCGCACGGTCGTCGGTAAGTTGCCGTGTGTTCTTCCGGCCCTTGGGGTCAGGTTCTGACTCGTTCTGTTGCAGGGCTCCGTCGCCAAGCAGCGGAGCACGAGACCGAGATGCGGCGTCTCGGGCTCCTCCACCAGCACGCCGAGGGGGCCCGCTTGACCCTGGAGCAGACGCTGCGCATGACGAAAGAGGAGCGCAACCGTGCCTTCAAGCAGGTCGACCTTCTGAAGTCGGAGCGGATGGTGCTCCAGTCTGAGGTTGAGCAAGCGGCGGCAGACCTCGACCAGATGCATGAAGAGGCCGCTAAGGTCCAGAAGGAGCTCTCGGCGGCCTAAATCCGGAACGAGTGCCTTCGGAAGAGCCTCGATCGGGCAGGGCAGGCCGCCGAGGCCGCCGCAAAAGAGCGAGACGGTAAAGGTCGGCCCCTCTCTATTTGCTCTAGCTGTCTTTGGTTCTCTGCTGACGTTTTGGAATGCAGGGTTGGTGGGCGAGGTTCAGACCCTGAGATCGGTGGGTCTGAACCTCATTGGGAAGTTGTACTCCGGAGTGTCCGACTCCGTCCCGGCGGGGGTCGTCGCGCACGCTCTGCAGCAGCATCCGGAGGTCGTCTTCGACGTCGTGATGAGGGCGCTGGAGGACAGGTCTTCGACAGCCTTGGCCCTGGTCCGCTCCTATTATCTGGATGCGGACCTCGACAGGGTCATCGAGGGCTTCGCGTCGGGCTACTCGAACGAGCAGCTGGACGCGATCTCGGTGGAGACGCAGGAGCCAGGGGCGAAGACCATCGCCGAATTCAAGACGGAGGACTTCTTGCCCGAGCGATTCGGCCCGTTTTCCTATGTATAGGTCCGAATATGTAAAGTGTATCATTGTATTTATAAAGAATATCGTTCAAACAATATCGTTCGAGAGACTTTTGCGAGTTTAAATGTGAATTCCTGACCCTCCTTTGCATGCTACGTCTGTTTTTCGCGCCCCTTTCGGCGTCAATCAAACGAATGGGCCGAGTATAGCTCGTAGGGTCGAGTGTCAGGCCCGATACAGCCGTCGAGCGTCATCAGCTCTCGATTCGTAGATAGTTTAGCCACGGGAAGGCTTCGAACGAAAAACGCGCACGAAGTTTGTCGTTTGAGGGTCACCCGCGAGCTCGGCGCGGGTCGGGGATCTGACCCCGAGGGAACAAAAAGACAAAAAGATGTAACGAGTTAACGGGGAGCGGCGCCTCGACGCAAAAAATCGATAAATGACGAGCGAAAAACGAGGTCGATCGTTTCGACACTGGCGAGAGTGGAGGTAAGTAGCCCCCGGGTGTGGGGTGTGGCCGAGACGGCCACAACTCGCAACCCAAAATAAAAAAACGAGAGCAAAGTTACGAGAACTTAGCTGTTTTTATTAAGTGTAGAACCGTCGGAGGTTCTCGATATTCCCTGCGTTCGCGAGTTCCCGACCGTCCTCGGTTGCTAGCTTGTAAGCACCGGGCCTTAGGACGTGCTTGATTACAAAGGATCCCTCCCAAGAAGGCGACAACTTGTGCTGGTCAGCTTTCGTTTGCACCCTTCTCAGCACAATGTCTCCGACGTTGAGCGCCCGACCTCTGACGCGTCGAGCGTGCAGTCGCCGTAGACTCTGCTGGTACTTGGCTGAGCGCAGGAGAGCGACTTCGCACGCCTCTTGCAGCTGGTCTAGGCTGTCCTGCAGCGCGTCCTGCGATCTTTCCTCGTCGTAGGTTCAGACTCGCGGAGAGTCGTAGTCGAGGTCGGTCGGCAACATCGCTTCTGCTCCGAATGTCATGAAGAACGGTGTGAACCCGGTGGTTCTGTTGAGGGTCGTTCGCAAACCTCAGAAGACCGATGGGAGTTCGCTCACCCACCATCCGGCTGCCTGCCTGACAGAATCGTAAATCCGTGGCTTCAGACCTTGAAGTATCATCCCATTGGCTCGTTTGACTTGCCCATTCGTCCTTGGGTGCGCCACGGAGGCGAAGTCCAGGTGAATGTGATACTCGTCGCAGAATTCTCGAAATTGCCGACCGATGAACTGCGCGCCGTTGTCGGTGATTATGGTGTTCGGGACCCCAAACCGACAGATGATGTTGCGGATGAACCCGACCGCCCGGGTTGAAATGATGTTGGGCACCGACTCGGTCTTAATCCACTTGGTGAACTTGTCGACGGCGACGAAGAGATGGGTGAAGCCGCCGGGTGCTCTCTTGAATGGTCCGAGGATGTCGAGTCCCCAGACGGCGAAGGGCCAGGCGATCGAGATCGTCTGGAGCTCCTGTGCCGGCAGGTGCGTCTGCCAGATGTAGAACTGGCAGCCTTGGCAAGCTCGGACGAGCTTTTGGGCGTCGGCCACGGCCGTCGGCCAGTAGAAGCCTTGTCGAAAGGCTTTGCCGACGAGGGTTCTGGGTCTGGCATGATGACCACAGATGCCTGAGTGGATGTCATTGAGCAGGTGCATGCCTTGCTCCTGAGGGATGCAGCACTGCAGTATACCACTCGTGCTTCGCTTGTAGAGCTCGCCGTCCGAAATGACGTACGCCTTGGACTGTCGCATAACCTTTCTGGCTCCGTCAGGGTCGGCCGGGAGAGTGCCGTTCTGAAGGTAAACGAAAATATCGTGAGACCAGTCGGGGGCGAGCGCCATAATCTCTTCCCCTGGTCCAGGGGTTGGCTCGCCGCTTGGTCCTTCGACGAGCGGTCCTTTCGCGACCCTGATGGAGGGTTTGGTGAGGACTTTGAGGAAGACGCCGTCGGGAACCGGCGCACGCTCCGAGCCCATCTTGGCGAGGGCGTCGGCGGCTTTGTTGTCCCGACGTAGAACATGATGGAGTTCGAGTCCATCGAACCTGTCTTCGAGCTTGCGGACCTTTTGACAGTAGGCTTCCATCTTCGGGTCTCGACAGCGAGAAGCCTTCATGACTTGACTGACGACCAGCTCAGAGTCGCCTTTGACGTAGAGGCGCTGAAGGCCGAGGGTGGTGGATGGCGAACAGGTCGTCCGCTCCTCCGGTCCTGCAGGTGAGGCGGTAGTCCTCGAGCCAGTGGACGGGGTTCGTCTCCTCGTTGTAGTGGCCGATGGTGGTCGGGGCGCGAAATCTCTGCGGAAATTTTGCGTGTCGGATGAGCGATTTGAACGCTCTGGGTCCGACCCCATCAGGACTCGGGCTCCTGGAGTCGAGGGAGCCGCGCCGATAGTAGCGGTCGTGGGAGCATCTCCGCCGAGACTCGGTGCGGAGCTCACTACTCGTCTGGCGTCTGGCATCGATGGTGCCGCGGGCGTCGTGGTTGGGGCCGAGTCGCGGGAAGACCGACTCCGCATGGTGTCGAGGGTTTCGTTCCTCGACTTGGCTGTCGCGCGCCGAGCTCCGCCGATTCTGAGACCGACGGTTGCTTCTCGTCTCCGACTGATGAGGCCGGAGGGACGCTTCTGGTCGTTGAAGCGCGCTGCCGAGGTAGAAGCGTACGCGGTCGTACACTTTCCTCAGTGTTGGGTCCTCGAGAGCAGCGGAGTCGTTGAGGATGCACGCTGTCGTCGCGAGGTTCTCGAGCAGGATATCGAAGGTCGGCAGCCCTCCAGCTGCGAGCTGCTAGTAGATGGACCGTCCCCGGGCTCGCGTCACAACGCTGGGCTTGGTCGTAGCCTTGCCCCTAGGCTCGGAGCTGCCAGTGCGTCCCAGGGGCGGTCAGACTTGGCCGGCGGCGTCCACCGTGGGGTGCAGGAACAGGTTGGCACCCGGCGGCGTGTTGCCAGGAGTTGCTAGTTCCGCGCCCTTCGGGGCGGAGAGAGTGAAGCACTCCCTGGACGAGTCGTGCCCCAGGATGAGTTGGCTCCGAGGCCACCAAGGAGGGCGCCTCTCGCACGGAGCTTGGAGGTGGAGCTTGCCGCTTTCGTTCGCGACGAAGTTCAGGCTTCCGAAGTGGAAAGCCTGCCCAGAGGCGAAAGTGGGGACTTGCCACGACTAGCCGTCTTTAGAGACAGCGACCGTGGAATCCCCGAAGCGGAGGTGGGAGACCAAAATGTCCCCCACGACAACGTATGAAGCCATCGAAAAGCCGAAGCGAGAGCACGCCAAAAGAGAATGCCCCCTTCTTGGCGCGCCAACTGTCGGCGTTCTGACCACCGGCACAGTAAATATACGATAGTGGGGGAGGTGTGCCTTCGGATTCGATGTGGCCTAGTCTAAGAAAGACTCAAGGAGATTTTTACCTGGTTTGGGTCACCTCGAGCGGTGTAATACCCTACGTCTAGGGGGCGGATTATCTCGATGATAATATTACAAAGGCGGGATCCTCTCTTCGCGGGAGGATCCAAAATGCGGGTGAGTGGGGGTGCTTGCTCGGAAGAATGCAAGAACCCTGGGCTATAATGGAGCTCGTGGATTTTTCTTTCACGTGTTTGTGGCTGTTTTCGTTTTTGTTTCTTGGTTGCCTCGTGTCTCTATCGCTCCCCGGGCCTCCCTTTATATAGGAGGGGGCCTGGGGTTACAAGTGATGGGCTCTACGCGACCCTGCCGTCTCGCCGACAGGTGGGCCCTTCCGTCGTCGTCGCCATCATTTCACTTCGTTCAGGCGTGGTTGTGACCCGTCGCATCGTGCGCAGGGGCAGGTACTGTGATGCTCGTCCGGCGCTACTGTGCTGGCTACAGTGCTGTCACGTCTTGTCTAGCAGCCGTTGCAGCTTTCTGCTGAAGTGTCGTCGTGGTGAATCTCGTCCCGTCTCGTCAAGACAGATGGCAGTTGGCTATCAGAGTAAATATACCATAACGCGGTACCTATCCCTCAGAGGTCGCTCCCTGGGGGTCGGCCTTCGGAGGCCGAGGTCTCCGCATGCCCGCGCGGCTAAGGCGTGACCGCCATAGATCGCCGCCGGGAGTCGGATCCCATGGTTGTCCGACCCCTGACTCGGGGCCTCGTGCGTTCGAGCACGATCTGTCAGGTACCCGGGGTACGCAATCCCGACAGGCAGGACGCGCTACGATGTCATGGTTTAGGGGGAGAATGTTAGAAAATAAACCACGCCATATCTGGACGCGGCGTGTGTGCGCGCGATGGCGCGCGTGTTCGTGCTCGCGTTCGAGTGTGTCGTCTGCGATAGGTTGAGTCGCGTGTGGCGCGGCGCGTCGTGAAGCCATGTTCGGCCATAGTATGCAAGCATGACAGCAAGCATGTGTGTGCTCGTGATGCTGCTGCTGGAGTGTTGAGTCCGCGCGTATGTGCATGCGTTCGCGTCAAGGTCAGGTTGAGTTTGGACGATGGACGTGCGTGTCCACTCGATTAGGAGTCAGTTGGATCGAGCTTGCGGCCAAGTCGTGGTGCCGTTGGAGACTGAAGCCAGGTGCAACGCGAGGAGAAGGTCGTGGTCCAGGTGGAGGCGAGTCCTGCGGCGAGTGGCATGCTCACGAGGCGGACTACCAGAGGACTGGCGTTCGTGCGCATGAAGACCGGAAAAGTTGTTGCGTGGAGGCTGCGTCTCTTTGAGATTATAAAACCTGGATGTAAGCGTCGAGTTTCATCTGTACCGAGTCATTGAGTAAGAATACAACGCCAAGATACAAGCCGTGTGGCGGCTACGGCGTTCGTCGCTACTGTCCGTGTTCTACTGTTCATCATCTTTAACCTCCGTTCGTGCGTGAGTTTGAGTGACTGAGAGTGGTTCGGTTCCAACAGTCATCAGTGTACTGAGCCCAAAACCTCTGGACAGCACGGGCGTAGGGGTCGGCAGGAAGGATGGCTGGCCCGTTGGACGCCCAAACCTTGTCGATGTATTGGAGTATGATCATGGACTCGGCTATCGGTTGCCGTGGTGGAGCAGCACCGAGATCTTCTTGTGCACCTGGTTGGAACTGAGCAGCAGCTCGCTCTTGTTGCCGACCACCTCCTGCAGGAACTCGTACTCGACGCCCTTCAGCTTCAGCGCGATGTAAACGCGGATCGCGAAGTGGCTCGCCCACCCGCCGATGACGCGCACGGCTGCTTGCTCTTGGCCGCTTGATGCCATTTCTTATTATCGGTTGCAGTTGCACGGCATCTGAATGATGCCATTTCTTATATATAAGAAGTCTGTTGGTAAGCGACGTCGTTGCTGGCGTTGATGCCGTCGAGCTTTCCGGGACCAATAGCCAGGGGCGGAGCTAGCCTTCCAGCTGGCCAGGGTCACCACGTTTAGCAATGGGGTCAAATACCTTGATAAACAGTAATAAACAGTGATTTTCTACTGATTTTGAAAGGGATCACCGGTGTCAAGGGACATGAGCTAATGGTAGCTCCGCCCTGCCAATAGCAGCCGGCGGCTAAAACTGGCGTTGTGGTCGTGGCTAGTCCTGGGCATTCGAGCCGCTCAACCCGGCATAACCCAGCCCACCTACGGGCATGGCCTGTTAATGCATGACTCACTAAGGCACGACAGGCCGTGCCTAAGCAGGACACGGGCTGCACTGCCGGCCCACAGCACATCTGAAATGGGCCCTGTCAGCCCGATTGGTCCCCGAGGAATTTGGTCTAGATCTGATAAACCCTTTGAAAATCTGTAAAAATTGGTACAGGATCAACCTGCGACCTGAGCTGTTAGAAGGAGTGAACTTACTACCGCATCAAGCCTACCTATGTGTTTCAATATAGAACGCAAATATATTTAATATAAAATTACAAACAGGTCGTGCTGTGCTACCTGTTGTACTGGACCTCTAGCCTAGGAACGGATCGTGCCGACCGAGCACGAAACAGACCGGGCTGTATCGTGCTTGGACCGTGCCAAAATGACCGGGCCTCATTCGGCCCATTTGGCATGGCCCAAATGCCTAGCTATAGTCGCAGCTAGCCGGATGGTGTGGAGTGATAACATTTGGGCAAATTCCTTATTACCCGTCCAAAACATACAAGTTTATAATCATCCATTTCAAAATTTCAATTTCTTTATCAACCACTAATGTGATCTTTCTTTCTTTATTCATCACTCCTATATATTTTTGAACTTAAAAAGACTTATTTGCCACTCTATTCTTTTTTGCTTTCTCATTACCCATTTTAGTGGATGTTGTTGGGTTCTAAAGCTTATAAATTATTCACAAGGAACAATTTTCATTTTCAATTCAAATTAAAATTAAAATTTTAAAATTTGATATGAACCATTTTATTTCCTTTTGAGCTCATAGGCCATAATGTGAATTCGTGAGAGACGACTGATTCCAACAACATCCACTAAATTGAGTAATGAGAAAACTTAACAAAAAATGATGCAAAGGCAAATAAGTCTTTTTAAAACCCTCGAATGGATGGGAGTGGTGAATAAGAAAGTTAATATTGGTGGTTGATAAGAAAATTAAAAAATTTAAGTGGGTGATAAGAAAGTTGAATTTTTTTTATGGATTATAACTTTACCATAACTTTTATTATCTCTGTTTTGAAATTGTTGTTGTTAGGATAATAATTCTAGTTTTAAAGTAAGTAAAGTTGTTTTCATAATGACCAATAATTTAACAATGGACAAAGCACACGTTTGCCGTGTGAATATAAATATATGCTTCTATCTGGTACTCCCTAGAAATATTAGTATTTATTGATTTGACCAAATTAGATACTCTATTTTAATCTTTGATACGGTTACTTAATTTTACGCCCACCTTCCTGAAGAGAACCCTTGAAAGTAAAGAAAATTACTATATCGAAATACATTGCAAGAGCTCCTTGACATTTTTAGATAACGGAACAAACAAGTCCCCACCTCTACACCTTCGGAAAGACGTACACATCCATTACAACCACCGAGGACTAAGCCTCAAAATTAGAAAGAAAAGAAAATCAGAAAGGTTCACAACGAACAAAACCAAGACTTAGCTTCAATTCTATTCGCGAACCTGCAATCGAGCTTGGCAAAAACTTCCATGGTGATTTTCTCCAACAGTCTACATCCCTCCTTAAAGTTTGCTTGGAGCTCCTCTTTATGCAACACTGACCATGAGAGGATCTAAAATATTGCCCTGAAATTACCTGCAAAAACGTCATTGAGCAAGATAAATCCGTATCAAACATGTCTCTACTCATAGGGTCAGTGAGCGATAAAGATGGACAAGAGCAATGAGGAAGCTCAAACCTGATATTCGGATGCGCGAAGCAGCATCCATTTTTAGAAGTGCCACCAGCATACGATGTTTTCGCGCATCCATTTTTAGAAGTGCCACCAGCATACGATGTTGGCCCAGCTCCTCACTTGCTTGCTCTCTCCAGAACACACGTACACACACGAGATGGCACAAGACACAGGGATGTAGGAATTTACAGAGCTGCACACCAGCTCCGGCATTAACACAGCACAAAAACTTGTATTTCTCTTTTCACTTGACACTTAAACACGTTGATTACACGGGGCTTAAATAGACCCAGTGCCTTGGCCGGCACTCACACACGCACCGCACCACAGCTAGCCGCACTACCCGGCCATTAGCTCCACTAATCGCTCTTCCTGAGCATGCAAGCCACTCACTCGCTTGCACGTACACGCTTTGCATGCGTGAGCTAGTCCTCCGAGCTGAGCATGCAGACATCCTCCGAGCTGAGCATGCAGACATGCAACACGCCGCAACGGCCAACGGTCCAGGCTCCACTAAACTCGACATGCCGGCCACCACTAATCTGCATCACCGCATGCAGCTCACTCATCTGCCGCACTTGACAAAAAACTCTACAACCACAACAAAACAACTCACGCAGCGATACGACTAAATACTCACAAACAACAAGATTAAATCTAACATACGATACACTGAGAAAGCACAATAAGTCACTGAATACGAGATATCGGTTGCATCCCGGAAAGTGAATTCGCAAAAGATTCGACAAAGATCCCATGGGAAAGTAAATCCAACCATCCTGAATGTTGGCATACCAAGGGCCTCTTTGTTTAAGCCGGAGCTTTTGAGCTTTTAGAAAAGCTGATTGGTGACTAGTTGAAAAGCTAACTGATGAAGTAGTGACTATTAACTTTTGCAATATATACTTAATTTCTTTACACACTAAAAGTTAGAAAAGCAGCTCTGAATGAGCTTTTTAGCTTTTAATTTATTTCCTCAGAAGCTAGCTTTCCAATATTTGAAAAGTCAATTTTTCAAAATCTTGTTTGTTTTAGCTTTTCAGGTAAAAAAACCAGCTAAAAAACTGAAACAAACAGGGCTTAAAACCGAACAAGCCCTGGAGAGGAAGCAGTTCAAGCAGGTCGTCACCAGGAGGGAGCAAAACTGATGACGCACATATCGCCGCCGGCACGCATCGATTTCTACACACCAGAGAATGACAAACCACCATGCATGGACAGCCAACTGAGGTAAGAGGAAATTTCTTATTCGCCCATAAAAAATTATACTCTTCCATTATTTGCCATTGAAAATTTATTTTTTCTTTTATCTGCCACTAGTTTTAATTTTGCTTCCCTTTTATGTCATGACCACCATTTACTCATCACCAAAAATGCATATCTAACTTGGATTTTTAAATATCTATCAGACATATTACTTATACACTGCATGAATTTATATTTTCCAATGTTTATGATTAAAAAATTTGTCTAAAATACTCTACTTTCTAAATATAACTTCCGCATTGAGCATTTTAGTCATAATTTATATTTTTTAATCATAAACATATAAAAAATATAAATTCATGCAGTGTATGAGAAATATGTCTGATAGATTTTCTAGAATCCTAACTCGATATTTATTTTTAGCTAGAAGCAAGTGATGATCATAGCACAAAAAGGAAGCAAAATTAAATCTAGTGGCGGATAAAAGAAAAGTAAATTTTTGATGGTAAATAAGGGAAGAGTGTAATTTTCAATGACTAGCACCGATGCCCATGCTAACACTACGGTTATTAAATTTAAAATTATAAGTTTCTCATTATTCATCACCATAATAAAGAAGTTTACATGCATTATATCTAAAACTTAATGCGCATAAAAAATTCCTAAACAAATATATATAGGTATATTTTCTTTGCATTCATTATCTTGATACTTCAATAATTATAGCAAAAACTTAATTCTGAGTATATTCCCATCGTACACTTTCTGTCATGTTTTAGATATGATGCATGTTAGATGATAGACTCAGGATGTATGTCTCTAGTTTTCTCAGTTTTCTCCTTGTTCAGGTGTTTTTATTGGTCTGTTTATCGTACACATATATTAATTTAAAAAATATCAACTCAAGAACTATATGAATCTAAAATTGCCCCACCAAAAAGGAAAGCACCGCTTCTACCTCAGCTAGACTGCTCTTTTTTGTCGGAGAAAACTGAATCCAATGGAAAAAGGGCAAGAGATCGGATTAGTTTAGCATATTACATTAAGATGCTATGCAACAGATGAATCCAGTCAGGGCTCTCATAGGAGAAACGCCGCTACTCAGATTAAACCCCTTGACTCTCAGATTGGCCTCTAGGTCTTTTATTTTTTTTTTCTTTTTGACAATTGAGAATTCGGTACATTGAACTTCGATAATTTGACACAACTGTATATATATGACATATAGGACCACCAGTTAGATGATATAGGGGGGAGTGTCAAATTATCAAAGTCTAATAAAATATTGATTAGGGCCATGCGCCATTCGTGTAGTACGACGACAGCTACCTCCGCCGGTATAACCCAAACAATCTGTGAGGCACAAGCAAAAAAAATCTAGAACCCAAGGGTGATGGCTCGAGACTGGTATTGGCTGGCTCGTCACGATGGAGCGAATGAACTAAAAATAAAGAGGGCTGATTTATTAAACTAAAATTTAATGAAGACTGATTTAGTTTATAAAATGTAAGCACCCTATTTTCGAAATGCACTGTGATATACGTATCAGTACTTGGATCAGTAGCTGATACGCACAACATAATAGAATATATATCAAAAGCATACCTCAAAAAGAAAATAGATACCTGAGACAGAACTTTTAGCAGCAAAGCGGAGAGGATCTTTATGATTCTACACGAGTCGACCAGCTAAAAGCAAAACAAGCAGCGGAATACCAAGGCCCAAATACACAAGCAGACTTAGGAAGCAGAACAAAAACCCAGCACATCGTCACCTATGCTGTCCTCTCTGTCTAAAACCACAAATACAAACGGGTGAGTACATAGGTACTCAGCAAACTCTAACACAAGGCAAAGATAAATATATAGATATAAATGCACATTTGGTTCTAACAAGGATGAGAATAAAGGGTTTACTTTTGCGCAAAGCCATTTCTATGCAAGGTTCACTACAGAAGATTTTAAAAGAGAAGTGAAAACGTTTGCTGTCCATATTTTAGTAGGTTGGTCATGTGAAAGATGTTTATCAATCCCATAAGTACCTATATTTTAATCAGAGTGCTGGCACGCAACTGCACCGACCCTTGGCACACAGCCTACGCATTACAAAAACACAGGCATCTACACCTACTCACACGCCAAAGACATCATAGAAAAACTAATCATAGGGTGGTCGAACTATAGAATGTCAATACCGTGACAACGACCATTTCGAAAGGATTTTTACACTCTGCAGAGGTTGTACACTATACTCATAGGCTATACTCCTCTTGCGTGATAGAGTTGCATAACAAGTTTACCCCACAACTACATAGGTTTTCATAGATTTCACCCAAGACGCATCCAGGGGCTATCCGTCGGGGTTTCACTCCCGATGACGAGACGGTACATTTTTGAAGCCGGATCATGAAGATTTATTACAGTCATGTCTTCTCCTGGTCCTCTACTATACAGAGTATTACCAAACCAGGGGCTATATCCGTGGGCTTACGGTCTCATGACGCGGGCAATTACATGGTCGAAAGCCGGGCAGCGAGTTATCTCATGCCTTGCCCTTGGCCTCTTGTGTGCCACCGACCTCCTAGTGGTTCAATGTGAAAAACCTACATAGCGGGGATAAGTCCTGTCCAATACGTACAGGTTCTGTGGTTGCACGAAATTTACTAAGTCGAGCACTAACGAACCGGTCCTTATATGACAGGGGTGGCGAACTCGTCCACGGCAGGTGGGCTAAACCGAAGCCTATACAACTATCACCATCACCTCTTGTGATCTCCACCCACAACCAGAATCACACATCTTCACCTATCACTAGTTGCACTAATCCCATCCTATTTTATTTTACACACATCAGCAAACACAGTTTAACGCATTTTGTAAATAAATAGTGTATGCTGTGGTGGTGCGAGACACAGCAATTGAGGTCCTAAGCATTCTAATAACAAGGCAACTTTTCGTTTATTAAAGTATTTTAACGATGATATCCTATGGTTATTAAGGAGGGTATTGTCAACGGGTAATCAAGGTATTTAATATTAATGTCTAGTAACTAACACTAATATCAGTAAAACAATCAATCAAGTAGGATTATAACTAACACAATGTTTTAAATCAAAATATCATGCATAGCAGTATAGATAGGCACTATAGGAGCATTAGCAAAATATAGGTTCAATATGATCAAGGGGTTAGAGCTTGCCTATAAACTCCTAATCTTCAAAGCTTGAGGTCGGAGGCTTTTCTTCAAGATCCTAGTCTTCAGCCTCTGGCTTGGCATCCAAATCTTCGTGCTTCTCTTCACACTCAGTCTTTCTGGCTCCTCTCGAATCTTATCTCTTTCTTACACTCAACGTTATCTACGCGAAAGAAAAGCGTAATAAAACTACTGCAAAAGAAACAAAGCTCGAAAAGAATCGATAAAATCCAATGAACTCCGAACAAGAACCAATTAAACACTGTCAGAAAAACCTAGGGCAAGTCATGCATGATACAGTGCCTATTGACTTAAGTTGAGGTTCGGGGGAGGTGCTAACGCGCATACCCGCTAGCACGAGTGGAGATGCGGCATTTAGCGTGTGTCATTTTGTGCATACCTTTATTTAGAACTATTTACTACTTGTTTGCAAATTAGATTCATTTTAATCATTACTTAGTGAGTAAGCTATATCGTGAGTGCGTTGTGCGTGTTTCTAAGACACGGCTCATGAACGAGTATCCGTGCATATCGTGCACTCGCACTTATCGTTGATCTGTGCTTGCATCAAATAAGTGTCATTGTTTCAAATGTGAACGTGCACGATGGCACGTGTACTAGTGCATACAAATTCAAAGTGAAATGCATAGGTATACTAATCAATATATGTTTACTTTCTAACATGACCGTAGGTGATCTAGTGCGTAGCTATTAACTTTTAGTGTCAATAGGCGGCACATTCACTAGTGTATGTCGAAGTGTTGCACGTGCTTCCTAGTGACTAAGTATTTGATTTCACAATTACAACTAAACTACTAAATTAAGCGGATGACGTTAACTATGGTGCAGTGATGGGCATATTGTCATTGTTAATTATTTAATTTATATACATATCGGTGGGTTATCCTAAGTGATCAACAATTAATTACCTAGTTTAATTTATATAATTAAACTAGTAAAATTACCAAGTGGCACATGTGCTAATACGTGTTGTTGCATGAGTGAATGCATGGCAGGACACTTATGGGCTGCTATCTAAGTATTCACTTACTTCTTAATATTTAGCTATTAGTATTTAACTACTTAATCATATACTTCTAACCTTAGATTAGATTACTTAGTGCTAACATGGGTATGCATACTAATGTGTGCTAAATAATGAAGTCATGCTAAGTTGGGGTGCGAACTAGCTTATTGTGAATCTACGCTTAGGAATGCATCATAACTAAATACTTGAGCTAACATCGATAAAACAAATAAAAGGAACAAGCAATTAAACTCCGCGGAGAACTTACTATTAAAACAAACCAGCAGGATCAGATGTTGATTGAGGTTGAATGACTTGATGTGGTGGAGCTGGAGACAATGGTTCCAGCAGTGTCAAAATCATTGAAAACAGAGTTGAGGTGTGGCTGTGGTGAGGCAAACAAGGTGCTCACGACCGAAGACAGGAAAAACCCCCTGTGGACACGCTACCCGACACGTGTTCACGGCTGTCGGGTGTGTGTAGGCATGAAACAGAGGATAGACTTCGTGGTCGCGCCACATGCGGGCGCGGAGTGGTGGAGCAGCTTCGAGGTCACGTGACTCGACCAGTGACCTTGACCATTTTCTAACATGGATGGGAGGTCTGTGACTGGAATCTGAAAAAGATAGCGTGGACACATGGCTCGGCCTGTGTCCACGGCCTTTGGATACATGTGTGTTCAGAATCTGGGTAAATCTCGTGGACACGTGGTTCGGCCTGTGTCCACGGCCTTTGGACACAGATGTCCAGAATCAGGGAAAACTTTGTGGACACGTGACTTGTAACGTGTCCGTGTCTGTGCCCCAAGTTCGTGGTCACATAGCCATGACCGTGTCCGTGCCCGATTTGGGGTCACAGGAAGGTGACCGTGTTCGGGCACCAGGACACGTGTGAACAGGTCAACCGGCTACCGTGTCCAGGACACGTGCCAACTACCGTGTCCAACCCTGTTCGTGTTCTAGGCGTGCTAACCGATGACGTGAATTGTGGACACGTGAGCATGGTTGTGTCCAAGGTTTGGTTTGTAGTCACGGGAATGCAGCCGACCGTGTCCATGTCTGTGGACACATGAGCAGCGTCGTGTCCGTGTCTGTGACCGTGTACACGTGTTCGCGATTGTGTCCAAGGTGGACTCGGAGCCGTGACCGTGTACAAAGTGGACACGGGGCCGTGCCGTGTCCGTGTTCAAGAACATAAGGCCGGGTGTAGATCCTAGTGCGAGCGTGAGTGTGTGCATGTGTGTGGCCGGCTCGCAGGGTCACGCGGCCCACTGGTCAGAGACCAGAGCCGCGCCTCTTGCGCGCGTGCCTCGGAGCGCAGTGCGGCACGGTGTCCTACCAGGGTTTCACTAGTATGGCTTAGCTTGTGGTCACGCGAACGTGGTCGTGGCCAGGCCACAGTTTGCGTGCGTTCGGGTTGGGTGGCAACCGGTGCCCAGGACACAAGCTGGTTCCGTGTCCAGACCCAGTGTGTGTGTATGGGTGCATGGGGTTTTTGTAATTACAGAAATGAACAAGGGGTCCTGATGTACAATGAATAGGACTAAACTGTAAATAAATAGGAAGTTGGGGAGCTTTCTGCAAAGGTACTGGACCTATGACTTTATGTGGAAGAATTGAAGGGCTTCTCTGCAAAAACAGGATTTCTTTTTGGGATCAGGCGTGCTCCTTTAGGCCATAACCGTGGACAGTGTCCAGGTCTGGTGGACCAGCGGCCAGGGGCCGGTCCATGTGCTCCGCTGTGGACCACGGCGGCGTCTAGGCGGCTAGCCGGCCGGGGAGCTGGGGCTCTGGGCGAAGGAAGGGCAGAGCATTGCAGTGAGCCGCACCATAGACTCGAGGAAGACGGGGAGGCGCAGAGTTGCGCTGGCGATGGCTGAGGGTGGCGCGTGGCCCCAGGCAGCAGAGTGGCTGGGCAACCTTGGGGCTCGGGCGGAGGAGCTAGAAGGCGGCGCAGTGAACTGCCTTGTGGGCTCAATCGGGTCGAGGAGGCGCCTTGCAGTGCCGGCACCGGCCAGGGGCGGCGCACGGCACCGACGTGGGGCTCCAGGCAGCAGGAGGCCGGGGCGGCCTTGGGGCTCAGTAGGAGGAGAGACAGGGCAGTGCCTTGAAGCTTGCCGTGGCCTCAGGTGTGCCGGGGAGGCATCGCAGGAGGCCGACCGCTGAGCGCTCCAAGGGTGCGGCGACGGCGCATGGCACCCGAAATGAAGGTTGGCCGGAGGGGTTCAGGATCCCGATGGAGGAGCACAAGGGCGGCATGAGGAGTCCCCCTATGGGCTCGGTCGAGCCGGGAATGCGTCGAGGATCGTCGGCAACAGGGAGTTGGCGGCGCGCCACGGTGCCAGAGAGCAGTAGGAGCAGAGGCGGCATGAGTCCAATAATAATCGGTAGAGGAGCTCGCAGGGAAGCTGTGTGGGTGGTGCAGGCTATGTCGGAAGGGGAGGCGCTCGCCGGAGAGCAAAATCGCAGCGGCAGCCGGCTTCATGAGCAGGGGCGTATGCGAAGCTCGATCGAGGGTGAAGGTGGTCGGGTGGGCTCGACTTCGCTGCAAACTGCTCACAGGCGGCACGTGTACAGGCACGCAGCAGAGGCAAAGGGCGCATGCGCGGCGCGTGGCGCAGTCGACGGCGTCCAGCGGAGGCCGCGTCGTCCGTCTGTCCAAAACCATGCGCCAAGCTGTGTGCGCGGCAGTATTGCGTGGAACGGCACGACGACGGCGTGACAGTTGACGCGACGGCGTCCGACGGCGGCCGTTGGGCGCGGCCAGAGGAAGGAGAAGGAGCGCAGGGCTGGGCCGCTAGGTGGCCAGCACTGCTGGTCCGAGTTGGGCCACGTGGAAGAGAGGGAAGGGAGGAAAGGAGAAATGCGGTCCAGGTTCCAAATTTGGATTTTTGAGTTTGGATTTTGATTTGGATTGAATTCAAAGGAGTTGGTTGGATTGGATATAAAGAATGGGATGGATTTAGGATTTAAAAAATTGGGATTCAAAAGAACACAAGAAAACAAACGACAAAGGAAACAAAAGAGTCAAACACGTGTCGCACTTCCAAATTTTAATATTTTAAAATCTTCATATAAATTTTAATTTAGCGAGGATTTTAGCTTTTGAAATAGGAAAGAAAAGAGAAGGTGAGAAAGAGAAGGAAAAATGTTAAGGTTATTGTTAGAAAAATTTTGAATTTTACATTTTTAAATTGACCTAAATTTTGGGATGTCACATAAAAGAAAATTCGTAGGTCAAATCGTTTTATCATGATACGATATCAGCGGCCCCTTATCTGAACTGCTCACGGTAGCTTTTTTTAAATAGTTTCGAAATTCGTGCTAACGCTACTTTTAAAAAATATTAACTTACAAAATATATATTAATATTAAAATTTGAAGCTTCTCATTCTTCACCCTTAATATTACTTCATCTATCATTTTTTTAAAAGGTATTTGTTAGTGGCACAAAATGCCGGCATGCATGTTACGTCGAGCGTGAGATTCATGGGGTAGGCGGGCACAACAAACAAGGAGAAAAAATAGGCATACAACAACAACTTCACATACAGAGGGTTTTTTTTTATATATCATATATTTATTTTGTGTGGTTGTATTTCATTAACTAATAATGGTTTTTAGCCAATGATTTGGGAGAGTCGGAAGAGCTTGTCCGTTACATTTATAAGAGGTGTTCTACAGAGAGATTTTATTCGTTAAATTTGTAAGAAATGATAGTTTTGATGCACTTTTCTGTGTGCATGTCTAATTCATCTTTGTTAGGATGTTTTATCGTGTACACGTAAAAAACAAACTATATGTTTTTAAAAAAATAGAGATGAATAAGGAATTTACTCGAGGTAACCACCCACCAGAGCATTAACACGGTGTGTTCAATAGTGCCACCGCATCGCGTGGTCCGCGTGAGTTACTGTGTGGTTTTCGCATCGCGTTAGGTACAGTGTCACTTTCGGTCCTCCTTCAACCACCTATGGACCGCTCGAGACATTGATCACTATTCGCCCTGGCGTTTTTTTTATTGATCGGCAACGCAACAACCCTAACAATCGAGCATATATGATGATCCCAACGTGCTGCATCCACACCACATAATAAGAAGCCATATATTGAAGGTTTAAACCTTCAGAGCAGGTAATCCGCAACTGATCACCATGGCCACCGGCCGAGGCGACGAGCTCAAGCTGATCGGCATGTTCGCGAGCCCGTTCGCCCAGCGCGTGAAGCTCGCGCTCAGCTTCAAGGGACTGAGCTACGAGTACGTCGAGCAAAACCTCCAGAACAAGAGCGACCTCCGCCTCAGGTCCAACCCCGTCCACAAGAAGGTCCCCGTGCTCATCCACGACGGCAAGTGCATCTGCGAGTCCATGATCATCGTGCAGTACCTCGACGAAGCGTTCGCCGGCGCCGGCCACGCTCTTCTCCAGGCCGACCCGTACGAACGCGCCGTGGCGCGGTTCTGGGCTGCCTACATCGACGACAAGGTGCGCGCCGCCATGCAAAGC